>DWTW01000326.1:0-17379 GCA_018246275.1 Papilio slateri
GTTACTCTATTTTATAATTAAACCATTATTATAATTTAATAGCAGACGAATTAATTTTTATAAACTGAAATTCTTACATATAAATTAAAACTACATAATTTGCGATTAATTTTTTAAGTTATGCTAACTTAATGATGCTTGTCCTCCATATAATACGCGTCACAAATCCTTGTCTGTGTTAAGTTAGCTACCGAAGTGTATGCATTTCATACGGAGTGAACGAGACAAACATGTACGAGACCTATGACAAAGAAAGAAAAAATGTGTCGCTTTTCTATCGTCACTTTTGACGTCTTGCTCAGCTAAGTATTGTCAACTTTGGACGCATAATGATGCGGTGGTGTGTATAATCAGTGGCGGCCAGATATTAGGGGCGGCCAATCGTGACAAAAAATTCATTGATAACAAAAAATAACTCAAAGTACGTAAATATTCTAAAATCGCACAGACAAACTACAAAACTTTTTATAAATAAAATATAAATAATGTAATGTGAAGTAATTATTTCGTTCATATAAAATGAAATTGTCGAATTGTCGTCAATGTTGTGAGTAAATAAAAATTATTTTCGCACAACAACGACGGAGCAAAGGTTAAAGATTTTAGTATTTTAGTATTTACTTCACAATATTATTATCGTTTTTCGTGCCGAATGAGTGCCCACTTAGAGTAGAATAATCAGGTCGGTAGGACAAGCATGGCAGTCAAATTAATTATGTGGTCGCTGAGAAGTATTAAAGTAAGTAAGTACTTATACAAGTACTTATACTAGTACTTATATGAATAGAAACATGGTTTTGTTTTTTTCGCGGTGAATTACGCTAGTTACGTTTTTGTCTAATTTGTGTATGAACGATGGAAAGTAAGATCAAAAAGTAATCATATTATACACATGAATGCAGGATTTAGGCTAATGAAGGCCACACGTTGCGGAAACAGCGTGTTAACTTAGAGTTGTCAAGGGCACATCCTAGGGTGATTTTTTGCCGAATCCTACCGAGAATTTTATCTCTGGGGCGAGCTCGGCTTACAATGCCAGCTTCGACTTAATCACTGTCAAATATTACGATAGATATGTCGCCAAAATATTGTAAACATTAGTCCTTAGTTTGTAAACTCACTAGCTATATTATAAACTGACGAAAAATTGTGAACTAACTAAAATTTATAATTTGTCATAGGTCAAAACTACTTTTTTTCTTGTTCATTGTGTTCAACCTAACATAATTTGTAATTTACTAATTTATTAAAGTACAAATACTCATGAGTTATATTGGATAAGTCATCAGTATTTGTACTGTGGCGTAATAAAACAACGCAAAATCACAATTTAACGATCTGACCTCGATAGATTATAAACTATCTAGAAAAAACACCTTAAATTGTAAATCAATTTATTAGATAGCTAATGAAGTTATAAACTAACTGTATCGCTGTAAAAGTTATAAAGTTTTCCAGTTACAGATATAATTCTAGGGCATTTAGTATGTGCAATGACTATTTAATAAACAATTGTCGGTTAACAAATGTTTGCTAGCTTTAAAACGCAAAGAAACATGATCGAATTCAACGAGCAATCATTTAGAGGGTCACGAGTGATACCAATTACCCGATGTGTATGCAATGTTTACAGCAAAAGTGGTATCCTATGAATATTTTTTACATTCGAAGGTAACATATTTTTTATTTACGTTAGAGGAAAACAAAAATCCGTGTGTGAATTGGCAACACCGAATGTTTTGGCGGGCACCTTGAAGCGACGCCATTGACCGTGGTCATAGCCGCGTCCCTGACCGCGTCTCAACAGTCGGCTCTGGCAACGCGTGACCGCACCGATGTTACACTCGCCGATCTCGATCAACGACCATACAGAAATACAGATTTAATGCTAATTAGCCGCAACTTCGTACGTGCATAGCAAATATTTCTTTTGTAATTAATAACCTGCGTGTGTGAACTGATACACTTAATGTTAATAGAGATGTGGTCGAAACATAGTACGCACTAGTTTAGTATTAGTCTGTTTACTCTTCTCTTGAACGTACCGACGACATAATTGGACGGAAAAACTGACCTTGTTCCAATAATTGCAATAAGAGAGAATATGTGTATCACGTAATGGTGAAGTTTTCCCGGAATGACACTGAATGAGAACACTTTCCATGTAAATATAACATTAATTTGTTGGACATTGGTGTATTTTACAACATTCTTGCCTTTCCTCTATCGGAACAAGCAAGAATGTTATACAAAACTAGCAGGCCCGTCAAACTTTGTTTCGCCTTCAAATTCATTTATGTAATAATTCTTGGGTAGGTTGCTTTAGGGTCGATTTCATTCACTAAAGCCCCTTGGGATAGATATATATAGATATACGATCTTTTTATGTTTTGTTGTATAAGTCTGAATGTATAATTATATACTCTTTGTAGTTTCTGTCATTTCATCATAAATAACATCGCATACGAAAAATGTATGAGTAAACGCATTTTCTTCATATATACCCTCGTTAATAAAAAAAATCTTGTTCCAATCTTTACAGTGCTTAATTACTTTGATTCATTTGTTTTTAGTAGCCAAAATACAAATTTTGGTGTCAAAAGTTTTAGCAAAATATCAAAAACTGTCTTTATAAAAAGAGAACGAAGTCGCAGGTAAAGGTGGTGTATCTATTACATACTAGCTGTTGCCCACAGCATCGCTCGTTCGTATCTTATTTTCCTCGCTGAAAATTTTTGTTAACTGTTTGACTGAAAATTGTTGATGCGGGATCTGCCACTGTTAAAAATTTACGTTATGATATATATTCTATAAGTTAATACACGTAAACTACGTGTGGAGTAATGAAATACAAACGATAGAATAATATTAATACGTTATGCGTTGTAACAGTACACATAGTAGATATAGTTAATAGCTAACGCGCCTTGACTTTGTAGTATGTAAATACAATGATACAATGGGAGGTAGTTATGTAACGCAATTAATTACACCCATTGGAAACAATACAAGAAATTTATATCTGCTAAGAATAAGTATGCATGTGTTCGATAGTGTTGCAACATATTTTTTTTTTAATTAATGAAAGTCACGACAGCCGAGCTAATTAACAGAAGTCTCCGGATCGATTTCGAAGGCTTGACCCAACGTCATTATGTTGACTCCCTTCGTCGACTTACGTTGGCTCAATGAGTTTTAGAAAAAAATATTTCAGACATTTTCTCTTTACCTTTGACTACATGTATGGTTGTACAGTCGAGGGAACTAATTTTTTTTGGTACAAGTAAATTAAAAAAAAATTAAATAAATGTTATCCTTAAAAAGCAATGTTAGCCACATCATTTCAGAAAGGACATGAAGACACTTCGTTATAAATTACAAAATTCGTTTCTAAATGACTGTAGCCTTCTTACGTCGTATGGATTGATTTTCAAATTATAAATAATATTTTACATAAATATTTCACATCAGCATAATAATTTCTAGAACATAACTGATGACTTACTAATAACGGATTATGTAATAATGTTCTTATTGAGGCTGCGAATTTGTCTTCAAAGGTTCAATAAAGATAGCAAATATGAGCAATTATAATTTGCACGGACAGCCGAATGGTTCTAGAATTATATAGAAATAGTATAGTATATATATTCTAGATATATATATTCTAGAATTATATAAAAATAGTTTATTCAACGCCCCGACGACGTGCGTTTTGATGAGCACGTCCTCTGCGCGTTATCGGCGAGTATTAGCAGATTGTATGCGTTTGTATCGACGTAATTGTAAATCGGATCAAACGCGCGTTTGTATTGATGTAAACGCACTTGAAACGCGCTTCAAACAGCCAAGGAAAGGGGTGTGCCTTGCATTCGCTAGAAAATTGCATTCTTAAATGCATTCAACGCGCGTACAAAAAACATCGTGTGCAATGTCAGAAATCCTGCAGTGGACTTATTTCAGATGCGGAGGCGAGTAAATTTATGTTGCAAAAGATTAGATGCGTCGGTAGGAGATGATCGAGATGCTTACTCGTTAAAAAATGGCAAAATGTTTAAGTAATTCCCCTAAGCGTGATGCAGTGCTGTATAAACGGATAGCTATATGAAATGAAACATGCCAGTGTCAGGATCGTGCCAAATGTATATAATATGTCATCTCTGCGTCACGCCAATGAGTGTCTTCATCTTTATTTATAAATAACGCACTTATAATTTCCATTTAATTCTAATTAGATACCTTGATCGGTTTTCAAACCATAAAACGTTATTTGTGAATAAAAATGACGCCGACTTACTGTATAGACATTCTGTTTTCTGATTGCGAACCAGTTTATAACATTGAATTCCAAGGCATAATAATTAAATCTTTGACGTAGAAAAATATACACAATAAACATGTTTTCAAAGTTGCTGACAGTTTTAAAAGTACCCCATTACATGTTGTACTTGCAATACTTAATTAACCTTGGTATATCATACTGATATTAACTTTATATTTAAAATTAAAAGAAGGAAGACATTACGTCAGTAGAAGGCGCCCTTAAAAAAATTATATTCTATATTCCCTGCTTCGGCTGGTAGGACAAGACTATGTGAGACTATTCACTAAAACCCCTTGACTAGAGGGCTCCGGTATCTCCGATGGAACATACCGATAATTTATAATCCGTCTAACCTTGATCCGTGAGTGAAATAAGTCAACGATCTCTTATTTCCAGATAGCAATGCAATTAAAACTACGCTGTCATAAAACTTCAGTAGTCAATAGTTTTATCTTCTATACTACTCACTTATATGTTCTTATGTCTGTCACCGACCGATTGTAAGATTCGTCAGATTATAAACTCACTAGGTATATTATAAACTGACAGTAGTAAAAACTTGCCACCTGTTTACATTTGACATTCGAAAATCGTTCTAGACCGCTTGCAAACCGCTTGTTTAGAATAAATAAAGGTCATCTTTGATTTGTTTCAAAATTATTAGTAGTATATTAAATCTTATTAAATACAAGCTTTAGATCAAGTTTATACGAGTACAAAAATCTGGTTGATCAGGTAGGGATGGACCTATACTATATAATTATAAGTACAGATACATAAAAAAACATTAAAATCTTTTCATTTGTAATACGAGAAAGGTGATTTTAAAACACAATAACGCAATTTTGGTTGATAAATTAATTTAAATTTTAAAAGAATTACACCTAAGAAAGTTTTTACCAACTTATTATGAATAGCATGTACAATAAATCACTTAATATTTATAGCTTTTAATGTCACGTTAAAATGGCGCCCCTCCCTGCCCCTTCACTAGTGAAAAGAACAAAGAAGAACAAATGGGTGTTAGTACTATCAGGACGTAAATATAAAATGGTTTGTAAATACAAAGTCACGACTGTTACTGACCAATAAATGTTCCAAGCCTAGAAAATAATACTAGACGTTACAAAGTATTATAGATACGGTTTATCTAGTAAGTTCAGCCATCAGCCGTCCACGCCTGGACGTAGGCTTCCCCCAATGACGGCCACAAAGATCGGTCCCCTACCGCCATCATCCAGAACACTCCCGAACCTTGACCAGATCCTCGGTCCATGTTGTGGAAGGCTTACCTACACTGTATGGAAACAGTTTACTTACTAGAAATTGGTTATAGCGTTTTGTTGATGCACGCTGTCACTAAAACCCAGTCTACTGCTATTCTCTGTTGCAACCCTGATACTGGTCATGAGATGAATCAAACCGGACGGTTATCAGATGGTAAGTAGACCCACCTGTAACAATACTATGGTAGAGCCAGCGGCAGCTGTCGCAAGAATCTCTCGGGCTCTGGCGGGGAAATATAGCAATCCACAACACACAAGCGGGACTGACAGCTGTGCCTTTGATAGGCAGTGAGAGACACGCGGCGTTCTCTTGTGTCGGATGCCAAGACCCACTTTGGGTCTCTGCGCCAGTAGACTGAGTAAGCACGAACCAAAGCGTGAAGCAGTGATGGTATTGAAACTTGTTTCGTCTGGTGTAACGTCGTCTGATGCGTTGCCGGGCGACCCTATAATTATCCATTCCTCCTTTCCTTCATATTGCCTTATAAACTAACCGCTTTCCTGTATAAAGATTGGTAATGCATCTACAACACTTCCGGCTGTGGCGGATGTTACTAGGTAGCGGTATCTTTTGCTAGGCGGCCTTGCAATAAAAGCGCTGGTAAAACTTTAACCTTACATTACTTTATGAATAATAAATATTTATGTTATTCAATAAAACAACAATAGTATTGTTTCCCATTTTATTACATACATCAATATAATATCAATGCAACGTACAATTGGATTATTACGGTATACAATTGTAGCCGAACTACACAGATTATAAAAAAATGTGTTTAATAACACACACTAAAATCTTACATTAAATACGCCTAAATTACATATTCGTTCCACGCCTTAAAACCACCGATACTAAATTTAAACAATTTCATTGACATCGAGATATAGTTGTCACAACCTTACTTTACTACCATATCCACAACAAATGTAAATTCATTTCTATTAAGTAAGAATTTACATAAATTTCATTGGGATTTTAGAGTCCGATAAATATTAGATCGTTAAGTATGAAACACCTGATTTAAAAGTAAGTTTGGTCTAAAATATCTCAAGCTGAAAGTAATAATAGTTTAATAGCAATAGAATTCACGACATTTTGACAATAGCCTATTAATTGATACCGCTAGCGAGAAAAATCTATACGATGGCTGGTAAGAAAATTGCAAAAGGCGTTTTCAACCCCGCCATACACTTTGTTAACAGTGGTAGAGCCCGCAACAACATCTGATACACGAATGGGCCGGTGAAATACTACGACCTCACAGACAGACAGGCGTGAAGTAGAAGTATGCTTCTGCGTTTCGTCTGATGAGTGAGCTGCCGGAGGTCCAATTTCAGTCCTCTTACCTTACCAGGAAAAAGAATATTTCCTTCTCCTATTCATACCCTCCTGTCCAATCCTCTTCCCCTTCCTATCCTATCCTTATTAAGAAAGAACGGGAACCGTTAGCCGATATGAATACGAGAAGGAAATATTATTTTTCCCGCCTATCCCCTCTGTCCATTAAAGGTAGGCAAGGCATCTGCGACTCGTTTGCTTGTTGCGGACGTCTATGGGCAGCGGTCATCAGGTGACCCGCTTGCTCGTTTGCCACCTTCTTCCATAAAAAAATAACATTTCAATTTGTTTGCGCTGCATTAATTCCACCATAGACCTTATATTTTCTTCATTTTTGACGTGAATTCGGACTTGTCCATAGAGTATAAGTAACTTCCAGTCATTATTATAATAGACTGTAATAAGCAAAAAAGTTAAAAACTCTAAACTAATGGCTAATCTTCTCAATACAAAAAGAAGGTGGATCAAAGCGAAATATTAGAGTCATCGGGTACAACTTGACGCTATAAATAATCAGACATATCATATTTAATGACCTTTTAAACACTGCTATACATTATTCGTGTGAGTAAATTACTTGAGAATTAGTTCAGTTTCCAAATTTCACATAACATGTAAATAATTTGAAACTAATAATAACAGATGAAACCGGTTCTGTAAGTTTGCAGACTGAATCCCTTCAAGGTCAAGACGAATTAATTCTACAAAAATGTCGAATCAATATAAATTAAAAAATGGTTTGCTTTAAAATTAATCGAATTACGATTTGCGGACAAGCACAAACATAAAAATAACCGAAAGCCTTACTTAGATCTTTATAACAATTTTATAATAATATATAAAGATGTATCGAATTTTACTAATTTTGATGCAAAGACTATGCAATTTTAAATCAAATCTAATGCAACAATAACAATAAGATATACCATAAATGTACATGATTTAAATTTTAATTAAAATCATAGTTATAATAGCAGTCTTTGTGAATATAACCAAATGGGGTCTGTACACACAGCAACCACGGCCATGCCGACCATCATTACTAACGTCGCTTAAGGCTGTATTTACACATTATTTATAATCGTAAGCTTATAATGAATACGTGAATTTGGTTCAATATAGTCAAACCGTTGCGTTTTTAAACTAGGAATTTTTCCCAAACCTTAATAGCACATCGGCTATGTGATAATTTGCATCAGCCAAAACATTTTCTGGCTGCAAATAACATATGTTTGGGTTCATTGTATAATGATTTATGTCACGGAGCAGTTTTTATACGAAAAATTGGTTAATAAGTCATAATCGTCGCAACACAGTATCTCCAAAAAGTACACATAGCAAATATTCGTTTGACATTCACAATATTAAGGTTACACTTCTTGAACTAAACTAAATTCGACATGAGCCAAAAAGAAATTGACATGTATTGAGTTTTGTATCTCGACCAAAATAAGGAATTAACAATTCAGGCAAGCTACCAATATTAATAAGAAAACTAATAACAAACTTACAAATATATAAAAAGAAAAAGTATCAAATTACCAAAAAATATTTTAAAGCAACTGATCTACATATTGGTTGCAAGCTTTCTATGGACACAGATTATAATATTGACTCCTATCTATTACAGACACTTTAGACAAGGGTCACAAAAAGCTACATCAACTTGCAGCACACGTTTGTTACTATTACAAAGATGCAATTAAATACTAAACACACAATCTATGAACTAATATGGATACAGCACAATTAAAAATGTCCATGTGGATTTGATTTTTCCCAAATTCAGTTGGAAATTTATATCTGGCAAGATTTATTTTTAAATGAGCCACCATCGACCGATTCAAACAGCACACACTTCTTTACCGAACACATGCGTGTTATACTAATACCCTGGTTGCTAACATTCGTGTCTCTACAAGTATAATACATTGTCAAGGACAATTTAATTCGATCTTCGATCATCCTATTTATATTACAACTAGTAACCTGCCCCAGCTTCGTCTGGTTAGATAAATAGGAAAATAAAGCCCAGGTTAGTCGCTCATAGAAGAGCTTTTTATTGGTGAAAGTATTAAAAAAACGGTTCAGTGGTTTTGTTAAGTTTATACAGAACAAACAATCACATCTTTTATCTGTATAGTTAATACGAGACGATATTTTATTTAAATAGCAGCAATATTAGCTTTAAGAAATCATTACAATCGGATTGATATTTATATGCGAGACTTGTCATCTTTTGGCACCCCAATCATAAAACAAACTGCAACCACTGCTCAAGCCAATAAATTTACCTAGTATACGACCCGATAATCCGAAACAAGTGTGCTTTCTTTAATATTTTATTAACCTTAGGTTAAATCATTATTTTGGGGTTACCTGAAAAGTCATCTGTTTCTGGTTTTTTTTTTCATTTTGTAACAAAAATGGAAAAAAAATATTTATTAGAAAAAAATCTATTGGTTATAAAAAAAATACCTGTCAATGCGACGTATATTGTGACGTTGTTGCCGGTATTACTTCGAAGGATTTATTAATCTCGACTCTATTAGCAGGGCTCTCTAGTAGTAGGGGTATTTTAACCGGTCGTGATAAACTGTCTACATTTCATTAGTTACCCTGTGCAGTAAACTCCTCTACCACGATATGTCCTTACTAGTCAATCTCAAATATTAACATCCAACCTCTTACTCAATTGAACACACTATCGTCCACAAAGTTACGAACGTTTTTATAAAATTTGGCATAGGGTACACGACCAGATCAGTGATACACTGAACAAAGGCGATATAAGGAGTACCAGTGACCGACTAGCATGTATACGTAGAAGTATAGATGTAAAAGATTCGTGAAAGGTGCCAGGATCGCGCCTAACGGAAATCCGTAACTTTGCCTACCCCCTCTGGGTTACGGGCGTGATGAGTGCATATTGATTTTATTTAATAATTTAAGTGTAATCACTGATTTCGAAACTGAAAGTCACAAATTTGGGTGTGGACAGAACATATTATAAGTTAGGTAAACGTTACTACGACGCGACGGAAGTCCCAAAACGTATTGTGAATCACGCACAATAGCCGACCTACCGCAATAGTCTACTAGCGGTGCGGTGATTATCGAGGTAACAGCCGTAAAGAGCGACGCCACGCGAGGCGGAACTGAAGTGTTCGCACACGTATGTATTGACACTATACACAATATGGGAGATAACTTCCGCTTCTATAAAATAAAACATATAACGTTCATTTTGTAACAGAAGACGAAATGTTAGTTATAAATTACAAATATATTATTATAACTAGAACTACATAAATCGATCTTCGGTGGTTCCTAACTAAAATCACTATTATACGTGCTGTGGTGTCGGAAGTGACTCCACGAATTCCTATCTTGTCTAAGTTGACGGAGTCACTTCCAAAACTTTTACCAGAACCACTGCTTCAACTCTGGCCAATGTTACATATGAATAATTTGCTAATTCATCTAAACATAAATGAAATATTCACAAAGACCAGCTGAGTGCATCCCGATAACACCTATAGTCTGGTTAACTCGAGGCACTCTAGCCGCGATGCTCAAACCGACCCAAGCCGCATTATCTCAAAAAATCAAATAATTGCAGTAATCCCCAAGTACGAATAAAATCGGTATAAATCGATGGACAAGCATGATCTTTAGAAACATCAAAAAGATGAAAGTGTCTCACTTCATCTAAAATTCAATGCACGAAATTGGGTTGCATGTGTCTATTACTTTTAAAATATTGTTTTCAAATGTATTCACTATATTAAACGAAACTCAAATGGTCCTAAACCAAAATATTCCAGCTCCTCCGTATCGTATTCTTGATATGTAAAAACGTAATAACCGGCTTACCAATTTAGACGTAATGTTAATATTTCGAAGGTTAATTTACCGTAGGTATTTGTAATATCAGTAATGAGCAATTTTTATCAAGTATCGAATGCCACGCAGTAATTACGTTATTTATAATAACCTTAAAAATAGCTTTACTTATCTTATACACCAAAAATACATGAATGAATAAGTGTAAACTATCCATAAAACACTAAGAACTAACAATAAGAATGTTGAAACTACGTACAATGTTTTTGGCACGCTAACATGACATTTATTAGATGTATTGTTGCAATAAAACTAATTTACTTTTGATTTTAATCACTGGACCCAACGACATGATATTTCAAAATCGGACTAGTAATGAAGAACCCTGCAGCTCCAAAGACGTACGGAATTACAAAATATACAGCAGACATATATTTTAAACATGTTTCCAATATTTTATATAAAACCCATATTTTTAATATTTATAATAAAAAATATGAAATTAAAAATTTGTGTATGTGAAAATCAATATCAATATTGTATCCCTCAGCCGTTGATTATAGAGTCCTAGAAATTGATTTTTTTTTATAAGATCAATTTATAAAAAATCTAAGATCTAGTTATAAAATAATCGATTTCTTTATAAGACAACTCTGACTGTATCAACGCAACTCGAGAAGTTTTGAGTTTAGGACAAAATATTAAATCTGATTTATTAAAAACTGACCAGCATAGATGAAGCCGTTAAATGTATCGATTACAGACACATATTTGAATAATTAGCCGCGCGGAAGTGCAATTAGAAACATTATAACTAATTATAATTCCTGCAATCTTAGCTAATCGAGGTAAAGTCTGCTCACGTGCACAGTGTAGTCGTTAAGAAAATAATTATATTTCTAACATAACTACCTATCATGATAATTATCTTTTAGTCACTTCACTTGGTTATATTTTAGGACAACTATTTTCTTAGTCCGTTATAAATACGCAAACGTTTGGAGCAGCAAACTCCACCGTTTTCAATTAAGAATGCGAAGGTTTAACTTTGATAATGTCTAAATATAATTTTCTTATATGTTCTGAAGTACTATATTTAAATATTTACATAAATATATGTTGAACACACATTGACATTATACAATAGTTTCTAATTTAAAAAGTAAAACGAATTTGGCAATAAGACATTTGACGTCAATATTGTTAGTGAAAAATATATGCTTAGTAGATTATCAAGTTTTGCAATATCGATGTTAGAAATGAATAATAGAAATACTATGTTTTTTTACACATTAGAAAACCCGGCTTGAAGAACTTTGGTAACACTTATATATTCATTTTGATCCCAGCTGATTGAAGGATAAAAATCATCGCCATTAATTATAGAATTCTTATTGCCTACTAGGTGTTAGGAACTACGCAGCCTAAACTTACTGCAATGACAAAGACTCCCTAATCCTTATAATGGATACTTTTTTCATCAGAAATAATGTATAAAAAGAAGATGAATAGACTTTCAATTGGGTTCAACGTTGGTCTAGCATACAGTGCGATAAAATTATTTCTTTTAGACGAGATTGTACTCCATAATTGTATCACATATGGTTAGCTAATTGATACAAATTTAAAAGTAAGTGGAAAAAGAGAATTGGAAGCAGAATGCTGACGAGGGGTGTAACTTACTCTTTACAGTACTATACTGTTCACCGGTATTCAGGATCGTGTGTAAGAATATTTTTAAACATCTGAATGTAAAAACCTCTACAAAACTGTATCAATTGATAAAAGCAAGCCCGTGTTCTTCACGGGCGCACGTGCTTTTTAAGCATAGCGGCCCGCCCCGCCTTCGCACGGGAGTTTAAAAAAAAAACAATAATTCATACGGATCTCTAACTTTTTGAAAATATTCTATCGCCTATATTCATCAGGAATAACGTAGGATAATGGTGAAAGAATTTTTCTGGTCCAGTAGTTCAGAGCCTATTCAAATAAACAATAAAATCTTCCCTCTTTATAATATTAGTTTAAATTACGATCAGGTTATGGCGACACCTTTCTCGATTCTTCCACAATACATTCAGGCATCATCAGTCACAAGTAGTGTAAATACCTAGTCAATATAAAGGTGTTTTAGGCCTCCCACAACAAAGCTTGCATTCTTGTTGGTTCTGCTCTTTCCAGATTTTATGCCATACTAATCTCTCATCTCAACATAAATCAAAAATAATAGCAGCATTGTGTATTGCCAGGTATGTAATTATAAAAATTCCCACATTCCATAGACAATTTTCAGTTAAAATGGTTGTTGAGGTAAAATAATATGTAAATCAACTTTTCACCACAGCTTATATACTAACTATTTATATACTAAAATATTATCACATCATGGTCCTAACCATGATGTGATAATATTTTAGTAATAATTACCATGAATAGATTGCGACTTGAAAGAACTGAAAATATTCCAGTGGCATTATTATTATATTACTTGGAAATCTCCATAAATATAATGCAAGATTGATTGGCCCTGTTTCGTTCATCAAAAAATCTGTTGACCTTATCAGTGTAAGACAATATCTAAATACAAATCATTCCTGTTTTCAACTATAACATGTGTTAGTTGGATGTTGGACATCAGTCAAATCAATTAAAAGATTATAAAATTAAAAATATATTTAATGAAATAATCCAATCCTGTGAAAAGCTGTTTTTGAAATTGCATATTACTTATTACCTAAGTTATATTTATAATATATATGTAATTTTGTTGATGAACCATACTAAATAAACATAATAAGTGAATAAAAAACAAGAGCAGTCATCAGTGAAAAAAATATTTACGACATAAGTAACAATCTGAATGCTAGCAATTTACTAATATGAATAATACCTGTCCGAAAAAAACCTTTGATAAAAACCAAGCAATTGGCCACTTTAAATGTGAATTTATTTCACATAATCTACAGTAGAAAAATACTCTTTAAGTATTGTGTAAATTACTTTAAAAAAAAATACCACAGTTTTCAGACTTACATTCCATTATCTGGCAACACTTCACATCCTCACATAGCATAGTCCTAACGGGATGGATGGTGGCTAGTGGATTAAGATATCATCAGTGTTGCACTAATCTGTACAGTACAAAGATGAGTTAGAAAAATGGACCCTCACTAGTGCTAGGGAATAACACCACATTAAATCATGCCTGAGAATTGCACATACATGTAATAATAGTTCTTCGAACATTATCATTTTATAAAATGCCTAACCTACTTATAATTAGATCAGAGTGCAGATGCAGCTCATACATTGTAGTACACATAGTTCTACAAAGAACACATCAGAACACAACATAAAACACCCACTGTCTTTCCTATTGCATATAGTTTAAGGTACACATAATATTACAACAAACAAATTTATCGTAAACTTTTTCATGTTCGATTTAACTGTGTCTTTTTAATACTTCCAATTCCTCTGGATCAGATTTTTTTCTTTTTCTTGTATCAAACCTTACCCCAGTCTCTTGAACAACTTTCTCGCTATTTTTAATAGCAGATATAATGTTTTCTTTTGAAGGTGGAACTAATTTTAGTTCATCAATGTTTTCACTGACTGGGGGCTCCACTAGATGCATCACTATTCTTTCCAAGTGCTTTGGATGCTCCACAGGTGTCTCATCAACGATCAACACTTTCTCACTCTGCTTGTCCATATTAACAATGACAGAATATTTCCTCTTCATTTCGTCCATCATTTTTCGCCCATAATCTTGACTGATGACACTATTGATACAGACAAAGCTTTGTACTTTTTTAGTGACTGTATCTATTTCTAGGTAACCACGTGTTCTCATATAAATGAAGTGTCCCGAACGTGTGATCAGTCTGTAGTAGGACTCGCCGAATTCTCTACTTTGATCATACATCTGTCGCAGAACACATATTACCCAACGAACATCCTCCTTATGCATAAATACAAAAGCAGATGTTCCAGTAACCTCTTCTGTCATATAACCGGCGGCTAGGGATATACTTTGATCACATTGCACTATGCGACCATCAATCAAATGCCTGGTCCAGTATTCAGAATATGCTGTAGGTGACACCAAGCAGACTGGCCTTGCATTAGATAGTACATGAACCATTCCAATGAACACAAAGTCATTTCCACTGGAGGAAAATGTACGATTATGCCTAACTCTCTGTCTCCTGATTATTTGTTCATCTTGCACCCCATTGGCTGTTGCTCTGTCTGAACGTCTGTGTGTACCATTAATGTTGCACTGTTCATATCTTGGTAGGTCAGACTTGGCTCCAGCTCTTAAAAAACGAATACGAAAGTTATGACGTTGTTTTAGTAAATTTTCATCAAAGCCAGACTGAAGTTCTGGAGGGTATATGTGAAATCTCAATACCTCCTTATCCTCACTGTGTACATACTTGTATATGTCCTGCCCTAATAAGTCTATATAGCAATATCCCAGTTTCTCTTGAACATTAGGCGAAACTATGAAAATTCGGCCACGACAAGTTACGGCAATCATGAAGCCACCAAAGAGATTGAAATACTTCATAACGCCTGAAGACCATGTTTCTAAGTGATCACATTTAATGGTATCCCCAAAAACATGTTCATTTCGAAGTTTGTCAGCTGCTAGTCTTAGAACGCTTGTTTTGTCTAATTTTCTTTGTGTAGGTATGATACCAGAGAGAAGAGTCATAATAGAATCAATTTCCGCTTTATATTGGCTTCTGCGGTGTTTTTCAGCTATGATGCGTGATTCCCGATCGCTAGCCTTTGCTGATGGCGTTTCTGGTGAACGTGAATCCGACGAGGAACCACTACAATTCGTAGTACCATGCGCAGACGCATGCACTACGAAATTTTGAGGAGGCGGCACAGCAGCTGCCAATCCGAATTGGGGATTCGTGAGACCTACCTGACCACTTATTGACGAATGCATTGGAAGTTGAGCATTCGTTGAACCAGGAGAGGTCATTTTGAATTATAACACAACTTTATACACTATAATGTCCTTGTTTATGTCTCGTTCATTACAATCAGCACATAACTACTTATCAAACTGATCACCGAAATAAACACTTCTCCATTGTTCGAAAGTAAGAAATTGGTTATATAAAACAGATTTCTATTTGTTCATATAATGATACATCAATCATTTTTATACTTCAAAGTACATTGAGAATAATTTAAAGTTATAAACTCTTTTCCACTGCTACAATACACAAGAAACAGCACGAACTGTTGTGAAGGAAGCGAAGGACTATCCACCAAAGAGTAAACACGACTAACCACAAATATAACATTTGTATGATTTCATTTTTTTTTAATTTTATGACCTGGTAACATAAACCTTTAGGTCAATCTATGATTCCAATAAAATAAACACGACAGGTAATAATTCAGCAAATCACCAATTTCATTATTCCAAAATATGTAAATTTTTGGTGTTTATTTATTTTTTGATTTTAAGTAATACGTAAAATGCATTTTACATCTTTTCGAATCGTTGTTTGTATAATAGTAACATTTTGTTATTATGGGGAGGATGCCGTTTTAAATAGTCGTTATACTACAAAGAGTAGGGAAATTGATGTATGTTAATTTTGTATTCAAAAAATTCAACGACTTGCACTTAATATTAACTTTTTATGGTATTAATAAAATTATGATGTTTATGTTAATAGTACTTGACTTGTATTGAAACTTGAAATGTCATTTTCCCCGTGCTAGAAATGAAATTATAACATATAGTAAACTTGCATGAATTTTATCTGTTAAGGTATAGATTAAAACCGATATTAGAATTTTAAACTTGTTATGTTATATTCATTGTAATTATCAAGTAATTAATATTTTATTCAGAAATTTCTGGGTCATCTCATATACCATGCATTCTATTCTCATTATCTTATAGTAAAATAATATAAGATCTTCATCTACAGTTCTAAACAATCGCGATAACCAAAATAATGAGTAATAATGAATAAGTAGAAATCAATGATCATTTATATAATTTTGTAGCGGTAAAAAGGGAAAATACTATTATAAACTATTGTCAAATTTCTACGACCGTATTGATTGGATTTGCCAAGCAAATGAACATGTCACGCGAATGAACGAGATCACATACAATCTATCAAGCTAGGAATGAAAAAGACATCAATATTTTTTTTGTACTTGTCAAAGTTTCACATTTTTTTGTTGGTTTAACTTTGCCACAAAATTTGGCTTGCACCCATAAATTGGCACTTTGTGTGGCCACTTTTCTAAACCACAAACACTTATACCTAGCTCTTGAACCTTTTTCCGTCACGAGCTGAAATCGACTCAATCGACCGGTCAAATTGAATGTCTCACTCTCTGAGAATATCATGTTTATCCTTGCACTCGCAGCACCAGAAGTTTATTTGCAAAGGAGGAGACATTGTGTGCCATCGATCGGTGGCATCGAATTTGGCGCAGGCACTCAGGCAGCACCAAAGTGTGTGCTTGCATTGAGTATATTTATTTGTGGCCATTTCGAAGATGTTTTCCATGCCATCGAGTCCAGTGTG
>DWTW01000327.1:0-17369 GCA_018246275.1 Papilio slateri
CACGATGAATAGAATTGGTCCAAGTATTGACCCCTGTGGTACTCCGATAGTTATATCGACTAAGCTTGATCTAACTTCCGTAAGGTGATTATTTTCGACATGTTTATCTCTATAAAAAAATATAAATATTATATGATAAACAAGAAGTATATTAGCAACGGTGCAAAAAAGGGTGTGCGGGGGAGAGAGGAGTGGGGAAGGGAAGGGAGGTAAGCGGCAGGGGGAAAGCCTGTCACCGGCCGCGTCCGCTTATCGGATCTCGACCTATATCTCGACTCGCCCGCCTCGCGCGCACATCAGATAAGCCGAGTAAAATTACCGAGTAATTACCAAAATAGCACCGGTTGTGACACTACATCTCGCATCAGTCCACATCGACCTAATTTAATGCCACATTTAAGGTCACGACAGCCGATTAGTTTCGGCTACCCGCTTTCAAAATCTAACGCTCTGAATCGAATCCCGAAGGAACTGTTGCTGCATGATTACTATTAATACCATATGACGATGACATATAGAAATATAGTAAAGATGTGGTAGCGCTATGGTCAATAGTAACACAAACATAACGAACGCAAAAAAAAAATAACGAAAACATTACTATACCCTAAGGCTTTCAAAAAGAAGTTTACACGGTATCTCATTGGGAGTATTCGTTTGATTCCCAGCCAAGGCAATCTCTACCGACATCTTTTTTTATCGTCGCGTCAGATTCGAACACACAATTCGCATTCGAGTGACAATATTAACCGCTACACGTGACAGCAATTTGTCGTCTCAGCAACAATAGTCTAAACGAGGCGCACTTATTATTGTGTAGTCATTGTGACGCATTCCGACAGCTTCGTAATAGCTTGTGGCGCCGCGACGCATCCTCCCCGATTGTTTGCAATGCCGCCTCGCGCAAGTGTGACGCAGTTCGTAACTAAGAGACCGCGTAGCAACTAATAACTCAATCTAATATAAAACGATGAATACGCAATGTACAAAAAAGACATCGTAGTTTAACATCAGTCGAGACGATGGGCAGATGAAAAAAGTTACCCAATTTTCAAATATTAGCTGCATACTAAAAGGATTATAAATAAAAAGACAATTATAAAAGGGTCATCTTGAATCAGAAATAATTGTGATTACATTTATCTTGTCTTAATGATAAAGATAACACTTATTGAAAACTAATTTATTAAAGAATTAATTTCGCACAAGCTGTAATATAATTAAGTCAATGAAAAACCGGATACGACAAAACGATATGTATGTCTATAATCATATTTTCGAATATAATTTTATGTGTCGCAAATCTATGGTCTATCTCTAATCTTTGGTCTATAAATATTTGTCTATAGTTTTGATACAAGCCTTCTTGGTTGAGAGAGTCGTAGAGACAACATCAAAACTTAATAGTTAGAACTCACTAAATAAGCAAATATCCAATTCCTCTTGGTAAAACTCAAACAAATGAATTTCAAATCTCAGTTGTTCGCACAATGCATTTCGAAGCAAAGCTCGTTCATCGGAATTCGTTGGAAAGGACAACAAAGGAATTCAAACCGGTGGCACGGCACCTGTATGTTTAAAGAGAAAAGAGAAGGGCGTATTAAATGGTAGGATTCCAAGAACCTCTTATTAATATTCTGACAAAAATAGTTTTAAAGTTTGGAGTCGAATCGCCTTCAGTAGTGTTTTCCGTAAAGAAAAGCTGGCCATGAATTACACCCGGTGAAACAGTTGCACTTGTCACTAATGTGACTATCATTTCTAAATATAGCAATTAATACAAAATTATCGATTCGTCTGACCGTTAAGGTATAACGAAAATATATAAGGATATAAATGTAAAACAATTAACCAGTCGTAACAAAGCCTAAGGACAATTGTAAACTACAACAACATTACAAAAAAAAATACATTAAAAACTTATTGCATTACATCGTTTTAAGGTTTAATCTAGGCAATATTTTCCTGGGAACCAAGTGGGGTTGTAGTCAAGGACTAGTTTAACCCTGCAGAAGAACCCTGTAGAAGGGTTTTTACGGCTGCAATTCAGCTTGATCTTGTTTTCCGCCAGAGGGCAGGGTTTCTTTAAAGAATCCCTCTCCCCTCTGTCCCGGTCTTAGTAAGCACTAGTTTTATTCTATAAAAATATCTAAACCAAAGTTATCTTGGTCATCAACAAATTCCAATAAAAATCAACAAAAACAATTCGTAGGGCGTGCGAAATGGAATAGCGACGTCGATATCAGCGATTATCGATATCGATACCGAATGCCGTCAATGCGATCAGGTAGCGCTATCAGTGCACCCAGACGCGGCACAACACGCCGCGGGCACACGACGAGCAGGCGTCACCCACGCGGGCCGTGCGGCGCGCCGCAGACCTACTGACGATATCTCTGTACGCAACATTATAAGTATGTTTTGTAAGTAGTCAGGTTATATATCCGACTTAGATTCATTGGCACATAAGTAATACATGTATATGTTACTTTGAATTAAATAATTGAAGCGCAGTAAAACTACAATGAACCGATTTCAATAAGCGTAAATCCTGAGCAACTCTGGAACCAACAAGTCTATCGGATCGGAATAAAAAGTCTGCAAATAGAATTTTTAATTTGATTGATAAATGTCTTCGACATTCTGAGATAACAAACCTTAAAAAATACAAGCGAATTGAGAACGTCTTCATTTTTTTTAAGTCGGTTAAATATAAATGGTATGATCGATCATCCCTGCGACACACCTGATTCCGATGACGTTTTGAAGCATTAACCCCCAAAGAAGAGTTATCATGTCATTTTGTTTACTAAAGAACTTTTATTTATTTTCTTGAGATAATTTCTGTAATTCTTATGTTGGAGTAAGAAAGCTGTAGTTTTGTTTCCAGCTCTTTTATAATAAACTCTGCGTTATATCAGTTTACGCACTAAGCGTTGAAACGATCAAAGCTACCTGACGCCTTCATAGAACGCAGAGAAACAAAACAAAATTCTACTTTAAAAATACACACATATATTCTATAACAGATATTAATAATATAGTAACAATTATTTTTTGAAAACACCGGAGGCCCAATTTGAGTCCTCTTCCCTTTCCCATTCTCTCTTAATAAGGATAGGATGGGAAGGTGAAGAGGATTGAATGGGGAGAGTATGAATAGGAGAAGGAAATATACTTTTTCCTGTCTATACGCTCTGTCCTTTAAAGGTAGGCAACGCATCTGCGACTCATTTGCTTGTTGCACGCTGCCCATAGGCGTTTGCAACCAAACGCCTATATGGGCACCGTTGCTTAAGATCAGATAACCCGCTTGCTCGTTTGCCACCTTCTTCCATTAAAAAAAAATCATCACATTTAAGTTATAAATGTGAAAATCTCACTTCAAGTTCTATATATTAATTCATACGACAGTGAATGAATACTTAAACACTTTTATGCACGGGCATACATATCGCGATTGCAAACAAATAGAAGACACTGTACCGGTCGACACTCGCCCAGGCTCGGAGCATCGCACTCCATCCTCTTAATGCTCTCGAGTCCTGCACGCCTCCGAAGACTATTCAAGAAAAAATGCAATTACAAAATGTAATGTGCTCTTCGGGGAACGTACAAAGGCGACCTCTTTGAACTAACGGCACAAAATGTTATAACGACGACATGCTTTGGTCAAAGTAAGCACTCCACTACACTCTAATTGTATTTAGCCATCGAATCCTGTAACTTTGTACATTATTTTCTAAACCAAGTACTTTTCCTAGAGGCTTAAATTTGTAAATAAAGATACATAGTACTACTAGCACCGTAGACCACATCATCCGAGTTTGTTAATAATTTTCGAGTTTATAATTTACTTACAAACACGAAAATTCCGCAATTTCAATATTTCAAAATATCAAAAATCAGTGTCACAGCATGGGTGGCAAGCGTCTCACCTGGCGCGTCGTCCAAACTATTTGCGTCTCGGAGACAAGACCGCGCCGTAGTCTTGGGCTACCGTCCAAGCGAGCTAATGTATTGTCATGCCCACACGCACGGCCACGTGTCCTCCAATGTTACTAGCTGTGCAATTCTCTACCGATACTTCAATTTAATGGACTCGAATACTTTATACCACATTTATTCATCTACACATAGTATAAAGCTAAGTTGCACTTTGTGTCCTCTGTTTATCCGCTAACTCCTTCTAAACCAGGCAAAGAATTTAAAAATGGTTTTTACCATCATGCAGATAATTTATTTTTGTCGGTTTATATGAATAATATATTCCATATACATAAATATAGGCCACATTTCGGAAACTCCAAAAAGTCGGGGCGATAGAGGCAGTCGCGGGCTCACTGGCTCGCGCGCTAACGTGTTCGTATTTCACAAAATGTCCCCTTGTCCTCTGCCTGTTGTATCCGTTTCAAGCCGGTAGGCTAGTACTAAATTCATAAATAATATTTTGGTTGTCTAATACATATATGCTCGATAATACAGATCAGTTAACCGTATGTTATGCTCTGTTTGCTTCTTTTAGTTTTTCTGAACAACTTTTAACACTAAAGCACTACGACCGAGGCCTGACGAAAAGCCAATTTATATACGGCAAACAAAATAAATTACGCAATACGTAGTAGAGTCGGATTGTACTTGCGTAATAAACATGATGAACGATGTCGCCGCGCGTCTCACATAAGGTTTCAGGCCGCAATAACAATATGGATGAACGACTTTCACGACCATTTCTACAATTATCATACCCTGTTTTTGATCAATTTCACAATCACAGAAATCCTCCCCTACTTTTTACGTTGGCACTAAAAAGTCAGCACTTCCCTAGGGCTAGGCGGTGGGAAGAGTGATATAGGGATGAAATGAATGTGGGTGAACATTTGCTGTACAGGAAATTGATCATGTTTTTTCCGTTGTCTTTTTCTTCAGCTTACGGACATCGATATCAGTCGTTGGAAGTACATCTTTTCACAAAATAACGTAAGCGGCAGTACCAGAATAAAATATAAGATACATAGGTTTGACCATGGAACGGGGCCTCAATGTACACACATAAAACAATATGACGTCGAATTGAAATGGTACAGTACACGGCTAGCAACAGGACGGTGCGGTTTGCAAATTAGCGAGGCGACGTATTCGTATCGTTGCTGTCACCCATCGTTGTTGCGTACGGTTCTTGTAATTTTTAGTACATAGCAGGGAACTGCGATGATGCCTGATATATTGAAACCCTAAATTGTCGAAAAATTGCAAAAAAAAAATATTTATCCGTATTGAGAGGAATTAAAATTTGTTTTATATGATTGGTGGATGGTTTACTTTTCTTTTATGGCATCAAAGGAAGGTACACCGGTTGCCATGTATGACAAGTATATTCCGAATTACGTAATAAATTATAAAACGTAATAACATATAATGGATAAAATATAGCTTCACTAAGCCAATTCAAGACCCAGACACTTCAGCACTGTATGTCTTCACACTACGATGTTCTTGGCAACAAGGGATGAAAAAAGGGGCGTGTCATCCCGGTTTTGCTACTTTTATACCAACCCTCATAGATGAGATAGGGACGAAATAGATACAATAAGAATGCACGTATAAAGTCGAAAAAACAGATGAGATAGTTTGTTTAAATTAATATGTGTATATATAATATACTTGAATGGTCAGCATAAGAAAATAAAAACTACAGTAAACACACTTACCGTCAGTTTACACTGCCGAAAACAATCACCAAAAACATGCTGTCATCTCTGTTTTTTTTATAGAGAAAGAGTGCGATAACATGTTTTGTGTGATGTTTTCAGCAGTGTGAACTCACGGTTGTAACTACACATTTTCTAGCTAACTGTTGCGCTGCTTTGTTCTAATTCTAGCCGAGACACATTTGTTCGATACATTTTAATAATCACTATTATTACTTGAAACATAATAAGTTGCCACTTTATGTATAGGTTTTAGTGGTAGAGCCCGCAACAACAACATCGGTTGCACGAATGGGCCGGCTCGACCGGTGAAATACCACGACCACAGAAGACAGGCGTGAAGTAGAAGTATTCTGCGTTTCGTCTGATGAGTGAGGTTCCGGAGGCCTAATCCTAGACCTTTTCTCCTTCTTATCTTTTCCTAATAATGATAGGATGGGAAGGGAAAGAGAATTGGACGGGGAGGGGATGAATAGGAAATATCCTTTTTCCTGTCTATCCCCTTATCTGTCTATTAAAGGTAGACAACGCATCTGCAACTCATTAGCTTTTTGCGGATGCTAACATCAGGTGAACCGCTTGCTCGTTTGTCACCTTATCCCATAAAAAGGGTATTACGATCCGATAATAAGGTCTGTGTAAAGAGAATACCATTGTTATAGCCAGTGTGTGTTCTAAAAGCACCGGTAAGAGAGACGTGACTCAGCTTTCACTGACACGGAATTACGCGGCGCAATCCCCATTTCCCTACACACTTTTAAACAAGAATTCAGAGAGTTGAAAATCCGTAATCACAATTACGTTTATAGTCAACGGTAAGAAAATCCTTGACAAAATAAAACAAAACCGTCGAGATTTGATAGAAATTAAATTATCTAGAACAGTGTTTCCTAAAGTTAACTGGCATCCGACCAATATATCCAATCTTGGGACCTACCTCGGATGTTCTCTTTTAGATGTCTTAGAAAAATGAGTAGATGAAGCCACAAACTAGAATTTCCTAACAGCAACATTCCCATCTGGCTGTCGGTCAGTGAGCGTCCGACACAGTCCGTTGAGTTGGAGGCCGTTGAGTCGCGACCCACTGGTGGGTTACGCGACCCATAGTTTAGGGATTTCTGATCTAGAAGATTACAAGAAAAAACATTGATCAAATAATCAAGGTACCTGGGATCGAGTGCCGAACGGTTCTTTTCAATGGCTCTTTTCCAAAGTTACAGTATGAGCAAAGGAAAGTTGCTGCAGGATAGGTAATTGTTAACTTTAATGGAAAATAATTAACGAATAACGGTAATTTTAAAATAGCTAACGATACAAGCGCGTACACGCGATGATTCAAATCATGATTTCAAGACAATTCAAATTCAAGACATGATTCAAATCCATTCAAGCTTCCTTTTCTCCGCTAAAAATCGCCTACGATCAAATGGCGATGTACTAATAATGACCTCTCACGTCAGTCCAGATAAAGTTAATGATGTATCCACACAAACTCTTCATGTCATCATCACAATCAATCATGGTAACGTGCTCATAAAAGTGTGGGTAGGAACTTAACAAGCATTGCGTGCAAGGAGGCATTCGGATTTATTCATTCATTATAATGCTTTAACACATAGCCATATGGATATTTCGTGACCGGATCGTTACCATTTAATTTATTTGTTATTTGGTTTTCACGAAATATTTGGGCTAGTGGCGGGCCACTCGCACGAGACATGTTACGCATTCCTCCACGCTCTGTGTGTTAGCACGATTGACGTCACACACATACAAACAGAACCAAGTACCTCCGTTCTTAACATAACATGAATTTTAAAACAGAATCTAAGAAATAACAACAGGATAACCCGGTGTCACTTTTAAATACGCAAATAATGTGTTGGATTTAGATCACGAAGTTTTTATTGCTTTTGTGGAGGACACCGCAGCCCAGGAGTTACAATGCTTAACCGACACTGATCCTCAAATTTCAGGTCTTAATTTTACAGGACATAAGTACATCATTTAGACATTCAATAAAGTACGCAAACAGAATCCATACCGGGCACCAGGATTCTAACCCTCGGCCGTGACACACACAACCAACTCTCCTAAAGGTAAAGCGATGAGAATTAAGTTAAAGTTATATCTGATCACCCTATTCAAACAGTAACGTCGTGAGAGCGTTTCTATTTAATTTATTTATGAGGGTAGTCCTGCAGACGGTTAATCTCTTTTCCATTTAAGAACATAAGAAATGCCTTTTCCATTCGCATTTCTCTGAGAACGAATCGAAGCGTTAATAGAATTTAAATTATCCGATTTACACATCACAGGAAATGGAATCTTTATATTTCATTTTGTTTATCTCAATGCGTACGTCACGTTCATTTATTTACGTACGTAAGTTCAAATAAATTTACATTAATGTAAATAAATGTGACTGATCGACAATTGTATTTATTGTGAAATAATGAAGAGGATAACATTAATTAATCTGCGAGCAATGTGCCCGGGCCATAACCACCTTAAGATTTACAATTCTTCGTACAAATTAGGTCACTTTGGTTCCACTGCGGGCAATTAAGTCTCTGCGAGATCGCATCAGAAACGGTGTGTTTAAATTTATGGAAATATCTATAGAACTCCACTGTACATGCACTTAAAATACAAATGTTAGTACTGGTTTCCGTAATAACCTAGAAGAATGGTTTTAGAAAACAAATTTTGTGTACAAAATTGGCCCTAAGCACTAAATAAAGGTTCAGTGACTGCCTTCGCATACATTCCATTGTTTGTTTTGACGGCACCACAGCGAAAGGTTTTTATCGTAGTTTGAAGGTTAATTAGTACTCAATGGATGAATGGATGCGAAGCGCCGCAATCAATGTCAAACCTTAAGACTTTAAGGAAACAAATTGATTTTACTTTCTATATGGCTTAGCGTATGTTTATCATTTAATGCAGGTTTGGCGACCCACTAAACGTTGCCTTTTGCATGCGGCGCGCGCCTGTTTTACCACATGTTTCACACAAATGGATGTCGCACCGCATCGCTGGCGGCTTCTTATTAGGTAGCGTTCGAAATAAATTCAAAACAACATGCAAATTAGATAAACGTGTGCCTGTCGCATTTTGTAATAATAGTTGTAATCAAGTCTGATTTAAGATGACATTTATAAGCTGTATTAGGATTGGTGTGACAGTCGTAGGAGTCATCATTTATCATCTTTCATAACAAGGGTGTCTGTAAAATCTTTGCTTCTACTTTTGTAAGAGGTCAATTAATTATACACCACATTTGGCGTATTTACCGACACGCTGTGTACAATGGCAAACGGACTAGTACTACGTTGTTCACCAATAGCGCGGACAGGGGACAGTGGTACGCGCGGGCAGGCCGCACCACGACCGCCGCTCGGAGTACATACGGCACAACATTCTCAACGAGTTACGGACGATCAAAATTTTTATAAATTTTATGGACTTTTCACAAGTAGGAGGTAACTCTAAGGTTACATGTACAATGGGTGATTTTACTAAAGAGATTACGGAAACAAAGTACGCTCAGATATAAAGGTTCTGGTGTTTAATAAAACGGAATTCAAGGATCATTCAAACATTCTCAATACGTAGCATACCCAAACAGTATTATTTCCGAAACTAAGAATCGGCGACTTGTATTCAGAGTTCAGAGCCTTACATTACACTGTCGCCCCACCTCAGCTCACCTAACTAGGACCAAGCGTGTTACCAGTCTGGCAGTAAAGAGTTCAGTTCACGTCTATTCACACTTATTATTATTTTCATTTCACAATAATCGTAACCAATATTATAAATGCGAATGTGAGTTGGTTTGTTTGTTTGTTTGTCACGCTTTCTCGCATAAACTACTCAACCGATCACCATTAAATTTTGTACACATATTCACGTTGTATTTCACGATATATAGTAAAGGAAAATAACACTTTTTACACAAAAAAACAATATTGCTTCTGAAAAGCTAAAAATTAATCCGACGAAGAGTTTAAACAATTTGAATAGAATTCAACCTCATTCGAATGACATTTAAAGCCATCTGGCGTTCCAAAAAGTAAATACCGGCGGCCAGTTCAATATTCCATAGTATAACACCATTTGTTTCGGATGTCATAATCAACGCGAGTAAATGCTAGTAAGAATAATAAGTGTAAGCTATGCCCCACTATAATTTTAGTGAAAAATACTATCGCTTTGTCAAACTAATAAACAATATACTCAAGTTGATTGAAGCCAAAATATATATATATGATTGTGGAATGTGCTATGAGAATTTTAGCGACTGATTTCTTATACCTACATAAAGACACAAAATCCGATTTAAAATTCAGATAACAAAAAATCATATATTAAAAAAATCAATTTAAAATTTTAAAAATTTAAATATTGACACTCAATTACAATTTATATGCAATGAATCCATAAATTAAGTCGAGCCTGTGCCAGCACGCAAGAGACTGTCGCGCGACCACGTAATGTCTGGTTATATCGACGCGTAATAATATTGTGTGCTCCCATTGCATTAAAATAACCCAACTGAATTATAAATCGATATAAGCCGAGTCTGGGCGCGATGCGAGCGCTCTTTGATGATACAGGGAGGTGGTAGGGAGGTCCCCCTTCCTAGTGGGAGGGTAAGGGAGGGGCTGCATCAGGGAGCGCTTATTACGTCCTCGCAAAACATGATTAATATGAAAGACACGACGCAATTGCAAATCTGCCTCGTGCATTAATTTTTACTTATTGATTTATCTTAACAAATTATAAGATGTATGTGAACCTTTATACGTTTGAAGCAATTCAACTAATTTCGGTATTGAACAAAATGAATTGGAAAGAGTGCTTGGTCTCACCGTCTCTTTAACAGACAGAATCGGCTTTTCTTAATTTAAAAATATAACGATATAAGGACGAACAGCAACGGGTACTTCGGTGTCATTGGCCTTTTTGAATTAGGATTTTAACGTGCAGACTACGCGGCGTATTCTATTGAGCATCGGTATTTTTCCAGTCGATCCTGGCCAATCGATAGCTGGCTGAGCTGGCTTTCATAACTAGCACTATTAAAAATGAACGATGACTGTCCTGTCATGTACTAAATAAAACGCGACGTTTAAAGGACGCAGTAACGTAACCGTGCGCACAAGCGAGCTATTCGTCACGGCGTGGTGTAAACACGCCGCGAGTAAAACTCCCACTCTCTCTACACTCCACCCAACAGATAACGTATCCGTCGTAGCACGTCGTATCACAGATAGCGTATTAATGTGAATTCAATTCGCTTATGACAAACAACTTTAAATAGTCGTAGCTGCATGACTTAGTTCAATAGTACTCTTATCTAGGCCAACCTTGTTAAAATATAATATATATTGAAAATCGACGATTTATATAACAGACGATTTATCACATTTCCCCCTAGTGATTTTTTTTTAAATATAGTCGCAACTCAGTCAATAATTATAGAGGAGATAATAGGGTGGATTGGCTCAGACGTTCAGTTCTTAATGGACTATTTGGTGTTTCAGCGTGCCATGTAATGAGAGGATCAATTTAACTAAATTCAAAGGTTCTAAAGTTCCATAATCATTAATGAATGTTCATACTGATAAAGCATTTAAATATGTAAGCTTGATGCCATGGCAAACGCATATTTTTAAAATACTTTTACTTTATTCTAATTGTTCAATATATTATTATTAAATCTAAAAACACAATATCTTCAGTGACAATGGCGAACAAGTACAGACAGTACAAAAATATCATTACACTGAAGTTCTCTATTTCGGTCGCTATCATAATTTAGAGCTGGCTAAATTTACTTGGACCGGTATCGTTTGTTTCGAATATAGTCCAATTATTTATTAGAAGCTAGAAGTCTGTGAGGGTTTTTGTCCATTGTCAGCGCGTCATTTGCACCGCGTGCTCGTTGTGCCGTGCGGCGTGTCGATGACTTTAAAAACGTAATCGCCATCCAATGTTTACATCGTGCAATCGTTCAGCTGAATCTAAAAAGTCCTACAGTTTCGTCGCTTCGTTGGAGAATTCATCTTAGTACAATTATGCATAAGAGCTCTTGTGGCTTGATTTACGAGAGCCGTGCGTTTGTTTGAATAATGTTTCGACGACACCGAATGTTAAGAGGTTGTATGTCTTTGCGGATGCAGTTGTGTGGTGACATAACGCATGTTCACTTATGGTAAAAGAAAATTATTACGAATGAAATAAACATGAAGGCGATGATACAGTAATGGACGGGTTATAATATTAATTCAACGATCGTAATTCCGAATTTCAAATGATAAACATAAATTTTCAGAAGTAAATCTCCCTCTACAATTTTTATGATCGGCTCACTTATTTGTTACTGAGTTTAATTACGATAATTTGGATAAAAGCTTGGTAAAACAAAAGTACTGTTGCTTCGTCTATTTAAATAGGCACTTGGCTATCAAGTGCAACTTTATTGGAAGATAGTTATTTAACATTCAGTAACTCGCTTTCTCGATTCTACCGTATACAAAGAGGACTATCGATTAAGTAGGCCAATAATGTCAAGCGGTTTGTAACATCGATAATTTCTTCATAGATATTGCTCATCAGTATTCAAGAGCTCTCGACGACCAGCTCTGTATTAGGGAAGCGGGGCACGCAAGTTTCCGCACGACAGGAAAAGCCGTGGAGTGGGGGAGGGAGCCACAGGATGACATACCCCCCTCCCACCGTCTGCGACCTTGATCATTACGTTACGCGCTCCTGACGAACGAGACTTTTTCGGGACAAACATTTCCAGCGATCGAAGAAGTAATTTGAATGACGTAACACAAGATTTTACTCCACGGCCGATGTATTTGGTATTCCCTAACGAACGGCCTTGATACGTACCGTATCGATCGCCATCTAAAATGTCTGTTTCTGCGTTTATGTAGAAACGGTTTTCCCGCATGGAAAATTATCAAATGCCAAATAGTTAAATCAATATATTTCTCCTTAAAATCGAGGGACCAAATCGGACGGTAAGTCAAACCATCAGAGTCGAGAGCTCAATATGTCTCACTTAGGTTTCTCACTTGACTTTTCCTTGTTTTCAGTCCACGTTTTTGTTATTACACTTTATTACAATTGATTGAATACTCACTGTGACTCGCTGGGCTCTAAAAATATGGGCGATATCGTAGATAACGTCTAATTAGAACCACTTAAAAATATTACGCAAGATTCTTTAGGAGTATTTATAAGACTTTGTGTGATCAGGCAAGTGTTACTTTGGTTCATATAATCTCTAAGCTATGCCTACACTATATGAATTCGTGTTTATAAATTTTTTGCAGTGTCGCGATTACATAAAAACTCTGTTCCGTGTCGCGGCGCGGTCGCAAAATGTGAAAACATGTTTGTTTTTACTACATCCGGAAACGTGAACTTAGAATTGAATAGTAATTGTATCTTTTATATTTTTGTATTCTATCGTTGTTCACGATGTATATAATACTAGCTATAGTTCCCGACCTCGCGTAAGTCAATTCGAATATCGCACGTTAATGACAAAACATATAGCTTGTGCAACTTTGTCATAATGTAGCTTTCTGTCGATGGGATAGTATAGTTTGTGTTTGGTTTTTAATTAATATATACAAAAAGGCGGAATTGATGCTCTCTTCAGTAATTGTTACACTCATTCTAATATGAATTTTCTTCTCTTTCTTTTTAATAATCTAGGGACCAATAGGTCCCTATATTATTAGTAAATAATCTAGGACACAGTAAATATAATGACTACGAATATTATTGAAGAATAATAACTGTTCACTACACTATATTATTGATTACAATACGTAACCTGCTCACGCGGTTACATATCTAGCGGACTGTTGATCCCTCTTGCGAGATGACACCGAGGCGTGCGTCACTCGTCCGGTCTTTAGCGGACCTGTCCCACTTTGTGGTTTATTGCAGCGGAAAAGGAACCTAAACACTAGTCCTTTTTCCCTTCCTATTCGTTCCTAATATGGAAAGGATGGGAAGGAGAAGAGGATTTCACGGGAGACAGCATAGATAGAAATCCTTTTTTCTTTATATCCTCTGTTTATTAAAGGTAGGCAACGCATCAGCAACTCATTCGTTTGTTACAGATGCCTACAGGTGGCGATCACTTAATATCGGGTGTACCGTTACCTCGTTTACCACCTTCTTCTATAAAAAAAGTAAAAAAGAAACACCTCGATTTATATTCATGGTGTTTGTAATATTATGACACTAGATCATGTTGTGGTGAGTACAGATTTGCGATTTAGCATTTAAACAACGTAAAAATTATTACGCACCGATGTGCAATACTATTTGATGCATTTTTTAATATAACTATAACCACCACTTCGGTGATGGCTCCGGTAGGTTTTAGGCAGTTAGGAAAACAGTAGCGTTACGGTTTACCTAAGAGTTAACTAAGTTTTAATGAAAAAATTTTTTTCGCGCAACCCTCGTATGTTTTCCACGGAAATCTTAAACAAAATGTATGCAGAAGCGGTCTGGTCTATTTTTATGTGCGATTACCATTTCAATTAGCTGGGCAGGTGTGGAGCAGCATCGGTCCCCGTGAGCGCGAGCCGTGCTCGTGACTCACCGACTTTCACTGTCCGCGACGGAATGCGTCCACAGCGAGACGGCACCGGCACTAACTTACGGAAGTGCTGATATTTGGTACTGCAATCTTTTCACATGACACACACGCACGCACTACATCGTAGCCCTAGAGGTTAGTTGTAGCAGAATCAAATTTCCATTAAAAAAAAAAAAAAAAAGAAAAAAGTTATAATTAATTTAAAAAAAACGCAAATATTAAATAAAAAAATTTAAAATTTTAAAAAAAACGACCCCAATGTTTTAACAATGCAATGACGTATTTGCAGTCAATAATTAATAAAAAAAAAACAAAGAAAATCATTAAAAGCCTATGGTATCTTGATCTCAAGGTGATGAAATAATAAAAAAAAAACATCGGCACCGATTCGCAAAAAGAGTGAACACAATTCGTCAAAGTCACTTCACATGTAACGGCTATCGTAAAATTCAATAATTCGGTATTCACATTCAAAGATTCGAATGGCGTCTCGATTTGAACGTGAAGTCAATAATCGATTAACCGCGTTTAAAAAAACCAACTTCAAATGACAGTATGCGGGAGCGAGATATCGCTGTGCTGTTTCGACTAACCAAATTAGGTTAAGTCCTTGTATAACTCGCCGTTGGCGACATTCAAGGAGTCAAGTTTATGTGGACGTAAACAAATCGAGCTCGAGTATCACGATACGCAATATCTTCGGCCCTCTTGAGAATGTAGGGGACATTCTTCCAACTAAAAAAACTTGGACATCGTTTTATAAATGTCGAAACTTTGAGGTAACAAACAAAAAAAATAGCGAATTGAGCATCTTCTTTTTTTGATGTCGGTTTAAAAATAATCGAAATCTACAGATAAGCATTTAACCAAACGAAACGAAACAAATCACTGATACAAATCTAGATGAAACCGGATCGAACCGGCTACACGACATCTTTGGCACTATCCTAAGATTACACACGTCGACAATTGGGTAGCACATTATGGCGTCACGCCGCCGCGCCCAGCACACGTTGTGTAAATAACAGGATGCCGCATTATTTACGCACACTTATCAGTACTTTGTACACGAATAACAAGATTCGGGTCTAGACTCCCTCCAAATTTATTTACTCATCACAATGTAAAGATTAATGTTGACCTTACAGGAATTTTCCTGTAAACTAAACTGTCTACTGTTATCGTCGCTCATAATGAACTAAGTTGGAATATGTTAAACCAGGATAATTTAACAATTTATAGGCATAATAAGTCTCAATAACATTAGAAGTGTGAAATTCATTAAGATTTGATTTTCCATCTTGCAGTTTAGATCGTTTTATTACTTGGAAGACGTTTTTTTCTTTTTTCTTTTCAAATTACCTTCTCATCTAATGATAAGAAGGTAATTTGAAATAAGGAACATTAGCTCCTCGTTACCTAAACACACCATTTGGATTTGCAAATGTTCACTGACACATGCACAAATCATATGTCGCTCAAATGAACCTTATATTATTTAGGGCAAGCAATAAATTGCCATAAAAAAGTAAACATAGTTCGGTTGTGAGCAGCAGTGTACCGGCACGTGTGAACGTAACCGTCTATCAGATAGCGCGCGAGGCCGCGTCCTATGTGACACAGTTACTAGACTAAACAAGGCGGCCGGTCTGAGCACGCTACGACACAGAGCACACAGCCACCTATCAGCGATCGTCACTAGCCCAGGACGATAAAGTACGTAAAATACAGAGACATCTACTATAGAAATGAAACTTTGAATAAGCAGGAGTTTGGACACGAAACATTTTCGAATGAACACAGCCAACAGATTTTCTGTTGACGGCAAAAACTAAACGGTACACAGCGAAAGACATACCAATAGGCTCGTGGTATTTAAAAAATCAATGTTTATTCCTCGTAGTGAGAAGCGTGAGTGATTTTTTTTTATGTTTTTCTTTTAATAAAAGAGTTTGTATTTCAATGCCTTTCAAGGCAAAGTGTAAAACCATCGCTTTGCCTCGTGTAAGGGATATTCCAATTGAATTGTACGCAAATATTTTGCCTACTTTATTGTTACGTTACATCACACTGTGAAATTGCTTGTTACATCGTAAAACAAAAGATAAACAAACATTATAATAATTAAAAAGAACTAGGGCAAAGGTAAACGCTAAACAAGGACGAATTTAAAAATAAACTTCGGAAACAACCTTTCAAGCAAAGTAAACACCGCGTTATAGAATATCGCTTCGCGGGGAAAAACACCGCGACCTGGCGGCAACGTTTCACATTTTAAATTATTTTATATTTATAAGTATAAAAGCAACAGCTGTAGGCCTAGCTTCGCTTCATCATCTTTTCAGAAGATATTAGAATTTGAATAACATCTACCGATATGTCACAAAAATTTTACGATTCAAGATTATGCGCTGTTGTCTAAGGATTTATCCATATCCAAATATTTTGATCTATGGCCCAAGAGATGGCGCTCGAAAGTGTTTTTTTTTTGTGGACATTCGCCTTTCTACGGGAGACAATTATATATAAATTCAAATATAGAAACCGTATCTAAATACAAAATTTTATTAAAATCGTAGAGCCGTTTCCGAGATTGAAATCCCGCCGTAGCCGAATTGCTCGATTTATATAAGATTATACGAGTTATGCTCACTCCTTATCTTATGGGAAAACAAACAAACGTACAAGCGTACCTGATGAGTGACCCCTGGCCTAATTTATCCTTTCTTTCTTTTCATTGGCAATGAATATACAAAGCGGTGGCTATTTAATGAGACTACGCTAAAAAACCAAACAAACCCATGACAATTTTATAACTACATGATTTTTAAGGCCATAGAAAATAAATATAAATGTAAACAAAGCATTTACGAATAATACGGTTCGCAACTTTATTCCGCTCATTCCGATGAAAATCCGTTAAGTACGTTTTATTTTTATCGCGTGTAGACAGACAGACAGACAGAAGAAGCAACTTTATTTCAGAATACATATCAATAAGTAAATTGGTAATTAAT
>DWTW01000328.1:0-17358 GCA_018246275.1 Papilio slateri
ATAATTAATAGTTTGATTGATTTCCAACGTGGCACCACTTTGCAACTTGCTTTAATTTTTTTAAATGTTTTCATAGAAAATGATCATCAAAGTTTTGTAATAATACTGTAAATTAAACTTAAGCTATTATTTTACCAAATATTGATCTTTATTTAAAGATATATTAGATGTACGAAATATAACTAATGTTACAGATTACTCGTACTCGACGAGATCGATCAGTTAGATAGCAAGCGACAGTCGGTTCTGTACACGATATTCGAGTGGCCGTCGGTCAGTTCGAACATCGTGCTAGTGGGCATCGCTAACGCGTTGGACTTGACCGAGCGCAGCCTACCGCGGCTCCAGGCGCGTTGCTCTCTGCGCCCTCTGACGCTACACTTCGCGCCTTACTCCAAACAACAAATCATTGACATATTCGTGTCTGTGCTAGAAAAAGAGGATAAAAGTAATGTGTTCTCGCCGGTAGCGCTGCAGCTGTTAGCTGGTATGTATACATATTTATAGTTCAATACAAAACAATCTGACTAAACCATTATCAATGACCTATCTGTTGAAAGCTTTCAGCTATCCATCTAACATATAATGGTATTTTTAATGTGCGATGTCAGTCAAGAAAATGTGGGACTCAAGAATATGTATATCTTTTAGTGTAATATTGTCCTGATCCTGTATGTGTGTATCCTGTACGAGGAGATGATTAGTGCTAGGAACATTACCAACATTATATAATAATTATAGAAGAATTATTCTATTATCAGCTAAAATCGCTGCCGTGTCAGGGGACATGCGACGCGCGCTCGACATCGGGAAGAGGGTCATCGAACTGGCGAAACGCAGCAGGTTTTCAGAGAATCACTGCGTTGACAGCATAATGAAGGACACCAATGTCACCGTTGAGCTCAAACAAGTTCTAGAAGTATTGAACGACGTGTACGGAGGAGGTAGAAAGATCGAGAACGACATGGAAGAGGGCCTGCCCATGCAGCAGAAGTTGGTGCTGTGCAGCATAATGCTGATGCTGACAAAGGGAAAGAATAAGGATTTGAACATGGGCAAATTACATGATGTTTATAAAAGGTACTATAATTTTTTATTTATTATCTTAATAATGAAGTCTAACACTTTAAAAATCATATATCATCATCTCAAAATATCATTTGTTAACATAACAATTTTATAATTCCATACCTGAGATTGAAATTTATTTGAGTTTCATGTATTTATATTTGAATGCAATTAAAAGTGCGTGGTAATGGCATGATTTTACTTGGATATTACCAAGTTTTGTAGCTTACCATGTGGCCTAAAACTACCACAGCTTATCACAGGTAATATGACAGTTCATATTCCCTGCGGTGAGTTAAAGCAACCGAACCCAATAGATGACTTGGGAATAGTGTGACATTAAGACTAAACTAAGTGGCAATGTGCCGGGGACACATTGCTCTCAGAGCGAACGGCCGACCGTTCCAAAAGGTTCTGGAAGGCCACTTTTCGTCTATGTTTAAAAATTGTTCTAAATATTGTGTTTCGTTTGTAGGGTTGCGAGATCGCGAAACATCGCGCCTCTGGACATTGGCGAGATGATGAGCGCGTGCTCGTTGCTGGAGGCGCGCGGGGCGCTGCGGGCGAGCGGGCCGGCGGGGCGCGCGCGCCGCCTGCGCCTGCAGTGGCACGAGACCGACCTGCTTGCCGCGCTGCAAGACAAGCCTCTCCTCTCCGCCATATTGAATGACGTCAGCTGTTTGACCTCTACGTAGCACGTCTAATGTTTCCGTAACCATTATCGTAGGTTGTCATTTTGACTCGCTTTGTGTGCTTTACTTAAACATCTGTAATTATTATTTAGATTAAGGTATTTAATCCATAGTTGACTGACCGCCACACGCTGGCGGACCACTGTTACAGCATCCCAATGTGATGTTTTTAGACTACGATATATCAAGTGCCTTACAACTTTTATAATGTTAGACCAAGAGATGTTTTTCCAGATTAATTCCCAATAGATTTGTTTGAATTATAAACGAAATTTTAAATTTCTTGTGATAAAACTTTTGACATTGTTTAAGTCTTTTGTAATAATTGAATGTTACTAAAGTTTAAACGATCTTTATTTAGGGAACTTTTATATTTATCAAAGCCATGAAAATGTTCATTAAAACAGCGTTAAGTTTAAGATTTAGATAATATACATTTCATTGATAGATTAAGTTGTATTTATGTCTAAATGAACTGACTGTTTAGGATAAGTTAACAATAATTAGTATAAGAAATATATTAAGTTTCTTCATGTTAACATGGACTTAGAAATAATTTCATTTTCTTTACAGAAATGGTCTATATTATAAAATGAGAGGCAAACGTGCTCACGATTCATCTAATTAGTGGCCGGAGCGCGTCTGTTAAAATACTGTTATAGGTAGGTTTTGATTCTCCATGGCTCATTTGTTTGACGGCCAATATTTATGTCAATATGTTAACGAATGTCTTATTATTTCACTCTAAGTCTATAATTTGTGTTTTGTATAAATTTCTACTTTGACATTTTTCTTATATTTTGACATTTTTTTGTATTTATTAGTGCTTGTATATTTATACATATTTACTTAATAATGAAGGGAATTTACAAATAATAGTAAAATTTAATAAAATAAAATGCAAACGAGATTAGTGCTAATACGTTGTCCTTTGTCGTACAAATGGATGTTTCGTACGGTAGTGTACTCTAATTTTGAGGTTATAGAATTGACAGATCCAGAATACATTGACATCAAAATCCAGAATACTGAGAATTTCTAAAATTTTTGTGAATGACGCCTGCGTTCTTTAGTAATTAGTTATGTTATTGGGATACTTTATTAATAATTGCTCTGTACTTCATATCATTGGTATTAAATACTGTGACATTTATTTATAACTTTATCGCAGAATAATTTCTAAGTCCCGTTTTAGACTTAGTTTTCAGATCTTGGTAAAAAATTGACTTTTGTCTTCACAGTTTGTGCTACTTTTTATGTATGTATCGTGTGTTCATTAATATTACTTTTTGACTTATGTTTCGTTATAAAATGTTGTGTTTCTACTTCTAGTAAAGACGATTAAATCTGATAAAATGTAGTTTTGGTTATTTTCTTATTTTCTCATTACATTTCTATTTAACTGCGAGCATTTTATTCTCAACAAAAACTGTAGAATTATGCAGCTTTTTGTTCCTATCCTAGTTATTTATCTCTTTTTTTTCATACTTATTAAATTTACACAGTAACTGACACAAAAATTTTAATGTTTAGACGTAAATATGATCCATTTATTATCAGACTTTTGGGTAGAGTGACAAATTGTTTACTACCTAGTGTTTTTTTTATACCATTGTATTAAAGATAAATTGCTTGTAACCCACTAGTAGGATGCTTGCAGGATCTTACTTTCTTATAATTTTTTTTATAATAGAAATCGGAAAACGAGCAAGCGGTTCACCCGATATCAAGTGAAAGCCACCCATAGGCATCAACAACAAGCTAATGAGTTGCAGAAGCGTTGCCTAGCTATTCATGGACAGAGAAAGGGATAAACAGAAAAGGATACCTATTACCTTTTTCCTGTCCATTCCCTCCCCGTCTAATCCTCTTCCCCTTCCTATCCTTTCCTACTAGAAAAGGAGAGGTAAGGGAAAAGGACTAGGTCTCCGGCACCTCACTTATCAGACGAAACGCGAAAATACTTCTACTTCACGCCTGTCTTCTGTGAGGTCGTGGTATTTCACCGGTCGAGCCGGCCCATTCGTGCAATAGATGTTGTTGCGGGCTCTACCACTGTTTATATATATAGAGCTCGTTCATAGGTTTTAAACTTCAAATTCGACTTATACAAATCAATTTCAGCATTTTGCCAATCAAATGCATAAATTGTAATATGCTGAAATTGATTTTTAAATGTCCGAATTTGAAGTTTAAAACATATTTCATCTTTTAGGTAGTTTAGCACGCGTGCTAACGATACGGGATATATGTCCATGAGCGACGGTTACAACTAAAAAGGGATTATTTTTCGCATTCCGTGAACGCATTATATTTACTGTATATGTTATGGTCTGTCATATTATGCATAATACCTGGCATTTGATAAATTACCAGATGAGAGGGCAAGGTGATAATAACTTGAAATAATTAAATTAACCTGGCATTATACAAAATGTCTATCACCTATTGGACAGAGTAATAAAAGGTTGTTGTTTGTTGCATGTTTTATTATTTTTTAAAATAAAACAACATAAAATTTCATCATTCCCTCCCGCCTTTCATTTCGTTTGTCTTTTAAATAAAGTTGTTAATTGATTGGGTAATTTATTTACTAATATTCTTTTTAACCACTTCAACTAATCTTAAAGCTTGTGCTAGGGGATAGCTCAAGACAAGTCGAATGTCCGATTCGAATCCACGATCTCATGTTTTATCCTAGCGCTTTCGCTAATTGAAATCTCTGTATCTGTAGGCGAAACAAATCTTTTCCTGCACACTGTAAATTGGTTTCTTGAATAAAATTCATTCAAAACACCTTGTTTTGTACTCAATTTATAAAGGTTAGAGGGTGTTATTTCAATCACGGTAGCCAGTAGCTTTCTTCCGTCGCTATGAACTCGATCACCATCCGATAAGCGAACCCTTACCGAGTCACCAATTTTAACATTGTGATATTTAGAGTTAGATGCATTCCACATTTCAGTAATACGTGTCTGTAAATTAGGCATAACCTTTTCTTCCTTTGCCCCCACGTTTTGTTCTGATGAAGTAATTTCGTTTGCGAGTATTCGATCAGTATTAGAATGTGAAGTTTCTTCACTCTGCACATCTAAGGTAATAATTGGTGAAAATAAATGCGTATAATTGCCGGTAGATTCTACATGGTCTGTTTCCATGGATTCCACTTGACCATTTTCAGTGACAGTGCTTTCAGGAAATAATAGTTTTTCTAAGTCTTCTTCAGAATTAATATCAAGTAGAGCCGCATGTGGTAAAGAGGAACTTTTAAGTCCTACTTTTAACTTCTTCCCGAACATGGCTTCATATGGAGTAGAATTAATGCCTGTATGATGTGCACTATTTAACGTTAATTGTACAAAACGTAATCCTTTCGACCATGTACTAGTGCTGTTATCCTTCAACCACGTCCTTAAGATATTCTCTATATATTGATTAGGATTTTCCACTGACCCTTGGCTTTGAGATTGTCTCGGTTTACCATGTATAATTTTCAATTCAGGCCACATATTACAAGCTTCCTGAACAATTTCATGAGCAAACAGTCTACCATTATCGCTATTAAGAATACTTGGTGCACCGAATATTGTAAAAATATCAAGAAGCACATATGCTACTTCTTTAGCAGTGTTGGTCTTGAGCGGACGGAGCTGCACAAATTCTGTGCGATGATCTCGATATACTAGTATAAATTTGTACTGATCATCTTGTGACTGCATGTCAATTAAGTCTACTTGGCACCTTGCATGAATTTCGTTGTTAAGGACAGGTTTTACCACTGATGCTTTTTTTGGAACGTTGCGTTTCTTTTCGCAGTCGTCACATAAGTTTAAATAAATGGCAATCATTTCTCTTGTAATATTTTTAAAGCGCCAATTTAACTCTTTCTCCATTCGGTTTCTTCCACCATGTCCGACTGCCACGTGGGCGTCATGTAGAATCTGAAATATTTCGTCGTTCTTCACGTAAAACCTAATCGTTTTGTCCTCTTTGACCGGAACAATTAATTTCTCCGTTTCTCCAATAGTCATGACGTCAAATCTTCGCAAACGCTGATAATCTTCTGGTTTCTTTTTCGAAATTTTCGATTTCGAACATTTAACTTTTTCAATCATCTCTGTATAACTTTTGCTAGTGAAGAACTGAGTATTTTGTCCTTTTAGTGATATTAATTCATTTAATCTTACGTCAAATCGGCGATTCATGTCGGTTAATTTTGATTTATCCATGAAGAATAACCTAAACACACAATAATTCACTAAATTTGAAACTGAATTACGAAAATATAAGGCGTACACGTCTATCTGTTATCATTCTCAATGCACAACTAAACAAAAACTGAGCACTGTGTAGTCAACAGCGAAGCGATTGGCGTTCAGACACAGCTATCACGGGCTCTGATTGGTCAGTGCCTGTGACGCGTTTGCCCCCCACCCGCACCCCAGCAACGTTTCGGTTATAGACCAAGTGATTAATGAGGGCATTATGAATAATGACAAGGTACATCGGGCGAAGTAATTAATTATTACGTAACCTTCAATTTTATCATAATGTCTGGTCATTATGACTACACAGTCGTCGGGCATTCCCATCGTTAACTCATTCTGATAAAATAAACTATGTGAGAAAAAGTGTAACCGCATACAAACTTGATAATCAAGTTTGTATGCTATCGTTATAACGTGTGGCGGTATTTGCATTTTCAAAATTACAAATATCCTTAAAATTTGTGTTTCAACGTTGGAGAAAGAAAGCCAACGAAACTAACTAAATAAATGTGTGAAACCTTGAATGAAAAAACCTTTAGGTGTCGGGTTCGGGGGAATCCATCACCCATCAGTACTACTTACCACCTTCTGCGCGTCGCATTTCTGTTCTCTACTTATTATTTTTTGTTCCTCCTGTGAAGCAAATATAACTTTCAACAAACCACATCTTTTATTTACTATCGCAGAAATCCGTAACTATCAAATATATGATCGAGTCGTAACCGAGCCGACCATCTATAATGATTAGGGAACAATTTCGATCTTAGGCGGCTTTGCTTGCGGAGAGTCAGTTTATTCTATGCAAGTATGAGTAACAAGAAAATAGGTTGCACTGTGCCGCCAGTAACGCAGGCGGTAGTTATTACGCTCCAGGCCAAGAAAAAGATGCCCGATGGTGTACCTGACACGATCGGGCTCCGGAGCCTTGGCTTTTCATGTGTTAGGAGACCGACTTCGAAGACTTTTCGACATCTGTCTGGAGACGGGTCGGTGTCCATAGTAGTGAAAAACAGATGTTCTCATCAAAAAGGATGACTCGCCGCCCTGTATGGCTGGACGCTGAGGTGGCGAAACTCTTAGAGCGAGTTCTCGCTCGCCAGATCAACGATCATCTCAGAGGAGTAGGCCCTGGCTTATCAGACCGACATTAAGTGACTGCTACCCATAGGCACCTGCAACAAACTAATGAGTTGCAGATGCGTTGCCTGCCTTTAATAGACTGGAGAGGAGGGGATAAATAGAAAAAAGGGTATTTCCTCTTTTTATCCATCCCCTCCCCCATCAACTCTTCTTCCCCTTCCCATCCTTTAATTATTAGAAAAGAATAGGAAGGTAAGAAGGATGTCGCTTACTAGTGCGTTCTCCCTCGCAACTTTCTACGGAGCGTGAATCTCCATCTATTCGATGACATTTTGGTAACGGCCTGAGAAAAAAACTACACGAAGGCTACTACCGTACCAGTTGCACAGTTTATTGGCAAAATCTAATCTCTGGGACTTAGCACATGTCGCTTATGAAGAAGGCTGAGGATATTTGTTATATACAAAAGGTGCCGCCTTGCGGGGTCTCGTATTGTAATCAGTGATGCGTGTATTGATGTTAGTACTAACATGACGTATCTTGGACCTATCCTCGTTAGCCGTTGGAACTTTCATGTACACGTCAACCGGTTGACCCTTCGGCAAATGGATATAGCTGCCGCTTTAAAACGACTGCTCTCCAATGCTAGAGGTTCGGAAGCGAGTATCCGCGGCCTTTATTTGAAGAGTCATTGTTATATGTATATGGGGCATGTGTTTGAATAGAGCTTTAACAGAGCGTGCCGGCTAATTAGTGTGATGACCTCGGGGGCTATGGCCGTGGAGGACATACACAGATCCCGGATTACCTCTTTTGAGACGACGTGCGTTTTGACAGGATCCTTTCCCTGGGACCTAAAAGGGTTTGCTTGGATGAACCAGTGGAGCTTAGAAGTTCGCCACGTGGGAAGTGAGGGTTGTGAAAGTGCATACAACACAGGCTGTATTATATTATATTGTATGTATATGTACCTCCTCTACAAAGCTGACAATGCCGGCTGGCTGTGTGTAGCTATGCAATGCAATAAAAAACAATTTTAAACTATGATTATTTATTCTATTCCTTAAAGTTAATTTGTGCGAAAAGTTTTTTTACAATAAACGACTGACCCAGTTCTAACAATTAGGTAAACATTTGATCATTTGTATTGAAAGAATTTGAAAATTAAAATTCTCCATTGCTTGAAAACTTGGTAAGTACGACGTAAATTAGATACCCAATACAACAATATGTTTATTTTTAATAATAAATAACTTAAATAGATATAGTCAATTTTGTACAATGTCAGCCATCTAAAATAGAAGGCGTGGGTGCGATGCGATGTGTGGAACGTGGACAGTGGGCTCATATGCGCAGGCCGGGGTTCCGGGAGCGCACGAAGTTGAGCAGTTCGTCGCTGTCCTCGCAGATGAACGGCTTGACGTGGTGGCAGGCCACGTCGTGCCACTTGATGCCGTCGTTGTAGAAGTTGTTCAAGATGGAAAGGCACGACTCGTCATTTCCCTGAAAATTTACACAAATTGAATTAAAAATCATTTTATATGCTTAAGAATTGCTGCTGCGGCCAAGCAGGTACGAATAGATACATATAAATGAAATACTGCTCTATAGTTATAATTAAAAGTAGTGTTAGTAAATCTCGGTAGAAGAAAGAGTGGTTTGTGAGACACGTTTGAAATTTGTGATCTCCGTTTAACCTACTGGGCCGTGGGTGTTTATATGTTTCCAGTTATTCGGGATAGTTAAAGTTCGAAGCATTTAAAGTAATAACTGAGCCTAAAGTGGCAAAGTACTTGTACCTTAAGTTCCATATGTAATTAAAAGAAACGAGAGAGTCGGTTAGTTCTGGCTAACCCTTCACAAGAGTTTCATGCAATTAGCAAAGATAACTGAAGACTTCATTCTTACTAACGACTATTAATAGCGAAAGGATCGGTCGATACTATGTGGTTTTTTACTTTGTACATTACAGTAGCAGAAGAATTTAAACAAATAAGTTTTAATTTTTTGTTTAAATTCATAAAATATACTATCGTAGTAAATAGACACACTTAAGTAACTGACTAGCGCATGAAAAAAAAAGACTAAGCGTCTGAAAAAAGCAAAAAAAAATAAGTTAGTTTTAAGTTATAGGTAACCAGCTAAATTGTTGAATGCTACTGCAACACCTGTATAAGAGGAAAGTCAAAATTGATCACCAGAACTTTCATCAGCGAACCATTCTAAAACTAGGTTTGCTGTAAAGCTAATCACTTTAATGATAGGTTATAAGTTGGTAAGGTTTGTAAGCAAACTGCGGATCTCGATGAGTCGAAGTCGTGAGCGCGCAATCATTTCGTCATAATAATTCTATCCGATCCCACGGTACATGTTGATTGTATATAACCATTCATACAAGTTTTATAGCTTAATGGATTTGATAAAAAAAATACAATAAAATTTCGACGTTAAATATTTAAATGAAGACAATCAACAAACCACTTTCTCTAGTATGCGTATGCGTAACGGTGAAGGCGACTAACTCTGATTCACATGTGAAACTTTGTTTAAAAAAATATCTATGAGTGTATCTTTAATTCTTGTTAGATGTTTTATTGATATGGCACACAACTGCCTTGTGGAACGATCTGTTTCCAGTGGTATTTCATATCTGATACGACTTACGAGAGTACGTCGTAGACACAAGAAAAGTTCCTACAAGAAAAGAGCGTATTCCTTCCTTTTAAGATAACAACGTACTTGTACAACTAACTCACTAGAATATCAGGCGACCCGCTGTTCGTTTGCCCCATTATCCATATAAAAAATGAGATCTTACATAATTACTGCATATCAAATGAATGCTTCAAAATTTATTAAGTTATACATTTCATGTAGTCTTTATAGCAATTCGATGCGTAAAAACATAATTAATTGTACATTTTAGTGGATAGCTGGTTGTATATCTCACCTGGGCAGCTTCTCTGTTGTCGGGTTGCGGTTGCCCGTACCCGCCGGTGTAGGACCAATCACCAGTGTTGCGCTGCGTGGTGGGGCCGATTTTGGCCCCGGAGCCGGACCAGAACCAACCATTCACGTTGGGGGGCTGCAAGTCAGGCCGGTCACAGCCGGCGAAGTTGCATTTGCGACCTGACGTCCAAATGTAGCGGATGTTGCCTCGGGCGATCTTTTGTTTAACAAATTCATTTTCCTGGGGAAAAAATATGAAAATATCAATAAATCTGAAAAAATTAAACTCTTTTTTTCTAAAACTATTAGAGTAGAATTAAATCTTATATAAATCTAGTCATACCGGCTTGTTATGGGTCATATGTGACGAGGGATGGAACTATCACTATATACCGTTAACCAACCGGACTCAAAAACTTTATGTTTCTTAGAAATATCGTCCGAGAATCGACCTACGAGGAATAGGAAGTAACTACGAGATCGTCTTTAATATAACTGTTACATAAAACCTTTCTAGAAGTCTCAGAGTCGTATTAGGGCAATTAATTTAAAATAACAATATTATATTAAAACCTTCCGTCCGTCTAACGTCCCGTGAAAAACTTGACACGGGCAAAAACTTAATATAATTAAATATAATGTGTATAATCTTAGAGATTTTCTAAATCTTAAATATAATGTAAATATTCTTAGTTATATGCAAGCCCTCTATATCTCTGATACCTCTGAATACTTTTTTTAAAATAAAATGTACTCTATGTCCTTTTCTTTACATCTAACAATGTGCAAACTTTCATGATGTTCGGTTGACTTGTTGGGGCGTGAAGGCCTAACAAATAAACTGACATTTTTTTTTCCTGCCCTTATCCCATTTTTTGTGGGGTCGGCACAGTACAACCGTAGTCTATACTGTAATAGGCTTAGGCTACAGTTTTTTACGGCCGGCCGCCTGCCTGATGCCAACCCTCTTCGGGCATGTATGAAATATTAGTAGATTATCGAAATAATTTACTATTATAATATTTCTTTTCAACACAATAAACTATACAGTAATAACTATAGTCAAATGGCGGGATTCGAACCCACGACTATGTTGTGCATGTTTCGCGGACCGTACCCTTAACCAATAAGCTAGTGGCGCTTCGCGCTTGATATTTAATGATATTATAGTTAGGATTATAATCTAGTGAAATCACTAGATTATATTTGTATTAGCATGCTACGATGATAATTTGCTCTTCAGCCTACACAATAAAGTGACGCGGTGGCAATTAGTGCCGGAGTGGCTCAGTAATGACGTCGGCAGGAAGTGCGCGTCTGCACGCGTCCGGCACAAGAAGCGGAATGTGTGCCGTGGACGCGCGCCACTTGCCACTTCTTTGCTGCGAGAACCGACGGACTAGGCCATTGCACCCCTTTCACAGACGCCTTCCACGCTCTACAAACCCGATCGACCTACTCGCCGATCGTCAATCCTAATACATATTGATGTCTAGCCATAATTGGACTCGCGTCGTACATTAAGTCTATCGACCCGCGATACCGGACGTCGACACTTCAAACGTTAGTATACCTTCTGTTCCTGACGTGAGGCCATGCCATACAATTTCATTGTTAAGAGCGACAGTTTGCAACTTATAGATCCGTTACAAAGTTTAAATTACAAATTATTGAATTATTTTAAATAATTCCTTCAACTACCTATATAGTAAATTATAAAATTTATTTATTTATTATTTTCTGTAATGGTGGGGCATGACTATTGACAGGCTTAAGCGGAAGATGGCACAAGAAGGTTTGGGAAATGCTAAATAAATAAATACTAGGGGAGATAAAGTAATAATTGCAGTACGAGGTTTGTTTTTTAATTAAATTGATTTTTAAAATGAAGTATCAAAGAATTATCTGGTTTTTGCTATAATGAATTACAAATCAATCGCATTAAAAAGTCGAATTGAATAAACCTGTACTACAGCACTGAATACTCGTCTAACAATAGGTTATAACAAGTACTATAGGAAGTGAGTAAAGACAACTTGTTTATGTTTTTCCGCGTGTAAACACACCCGGATAAGTGTTGACAATAGATTTTAGTATTAAGTCTGCATCGAGTTCGTTAGTTCACAAAAAATACGGATACAACTGTAAAAAGCGTCTTTGTGTTCAAATAAATTACCTGTGTGTTGCACAAGGCTCATCTTTTTTCGCGCCATTCCAAACTTCAAATGTAGTTTAAATTTTATTTTAAGCAATCGGCCTTGATCTTTGTACATGTCTTCTTAATGTTGATAAATTTGCTCTGACAGTTTCACAACGTTTATGATTGCAAAACATCATTTGTGTTTCACAAGATCACAAGATGTATCATTTTAATACTGGGAAAGTGAATGCATCAACACGAATGACCGTGCGATGTCGACGAGCACTCTTGTGAGGGAAACGATCCGTCAGTCTGTCACAATGGTAATGTACCAAAATTGCATTCAAATGTTTGACTTATGTAAAATCGTATTACGTATACACATGAAGTTTATTTCTAATAACTACCATTACATAAATCTTATAATATTAACACTAAACGAGCAAACTTGTATATATGTTACCGATTGGTTGTGAATTTCGTTCAGTCTATGATCGGACTAGGCATGTTATATCCTGCCAGGAAAGTTTAAAATGAGCGAATTATTAACGATTTGACGTGTCATTTCAAACACAAGAATCCTTTTTTTTTGATAAACATCTTTTAAGATATCGGTTGTCTACATTATGCAGTCATTATTTTGAAGCTATCTCAATATTGGTAAAATTTTAAGGCAACAAAATCAATAAAATAATTAATAATAGAATTAATACCTTTAGTTTGATTCTGTTTTTGACATTTTAATGACAAAAGAGAAAAAAATAACAAAAGAATAACAAGTCACTTATAAAAAAATGAATAATAAAAACATTGATAAGTAACTAATTTTAAAAAAAGTATTGAAAATGAAGTACGCACTCTATTACCGTCAGTTTCCACTGCCGAAAACATGCACCTAAAACATGCTATCATCTCGGTTTTTTTATATTTACTCATACACTCTAAACTCGGACATTAACATTTCAATAACAAAAAACAACATTTATCAATTTTAATTAATCCAAAGAACCATTAACTATAAATTACAATTTTGTCGTTTCTTTTTTTTTCGAAACACTTTGTCCATCTGTGCAATATAACGTTAGAAGTGCTTGGTATGGAGCAAGAACAGGTCATTGAGCAAAGGATAGGCTATATAAAATATCTGTCTGTTTGCTGTCTGTCCTGATATAACATAAGAATGGCCATATATCATATCGGAGAGCTTAATGGAAACCAAAATACTATTTCTGAGAGATAAGAAAAAACATAAAGCATCATTCTCAATATCGGTTGCCATGGTAATTTATAGTTAAAATGTTTTGACAACTTATTGACACATGACACCTATAGTTCTTTAAAAAATTCCAGCGAGGAAAATAAGGAACAAACATGTGCAAAATCACAGACAACATCTAGTTTTTTTTTCTCCCTGCCCTTTTCCCACCTTATGTGGGGTCGGCACAGTACAACTGTAGTCTATACTGTAATAGGTTTTGGCTATAGTGTGTTTACGGCTGGCCGCCTGCCTGACGCTAACCCTCCTCGGGCATATATATGAAATATTAGGAGATTATCAAAATAATTTACTAATAATTCTTTAACTATGTTCAAACAAGTTTAATAACATGTAACAATAGTCGAATGGCAGGATTCGAACCCACAACCATGTGCATGTTTCGCGGACCTTACCCTTAACCATTAGGCTATAGGGCTTCTAGTAAAACATAATATAAAAATATTCCAATACCATTACCATTCATATTAATTATGTTATTTGAGTTTGTCTTGGTACAAAGTGTGTTAATCAATTTTATTACTATGATATAATATATTATAGTAATAGAATAGACCTTATAAATTAAAAGAATCAAAAAAGATCTTCTATATAGTATTTTATGATCTGTATTATTTACTAAGGCACATAATTAAAATATATTTTATATCTACAATCTAATCTAATAATATCTTGTACAAAATGATGGAGAACATATTTAGTTTCAAGTTCAAATACTTCATTTAATTATTGTAATAAATATAATTCAATTAGTATCTCAATCAAAACAAAGACTATTGTTATCTTTGATTGTTTAAAATATTTTAAAACGAGTAAGTTATTGCTAGTGACTTACAACTTTAGCTGATAGTGATTGTTACTCACCGATGTGTTCCAAATAGCGCCAGATTTGGACTGCAAGTCAGGAGTCAATCGGACGTAATTTGAAGTAACGATGGTGCTACCTAAAAAGTCCCAATGTGGCACCGACATACCGCTCCCTGTAATTGAACAAAATAGTGTATTCCCAGCACAAATGGACTAAGGATCAGTCATTAGATACTCCTCAGGTCACTCACCTTGGTACGGTTTTGTAAGAGAATGCTGCCTCATTATATAATCCCTTGTGTTCCATTCTGCAAATACAGGAGTATAAAATACGGATATGAAAAGGAACTTTATGAATAAGAATTTTTCGGAATACATTTCTGAAGTAATATAATAACTCTAGAACTAGTGACAAGACAAACGCCAGATCATGGCATGGCAGCCGCAAAGCAAATAAATGTTGTGAATGTTGCCACCACTGTGACAGTTAGGTAGTGTTTACAGTTATAAAAAAAAGTTTAGTCCTTATTACACTCCAATCATCCGTTTTCGATGAATGATTTCAATTGTATTTACTTTTGATCACCTCAGGAACAAAAAAAAACTCAGAATAAGTATTGTTTTTATACAGTTTCTACTATTAAATATACTTCATGAGATGAAGTATTAACTGCCGGTCATTTTGACAATTATCACATTGAATTACATTGCTATTCTATTCAAGAAGGCGTTAATGTTTAATGAATAGATTAGGATTTATTAAGCCTATGAAATATTGAGACTGATATTCGTTATTGTAGAAAAAAATCAATAAGATAATCCAAAGTAAGACGCCGTGGTCAGACATCAATTATTTTATTACAAATCTGAATAAGCATTTAAATGTCGAAGACACATTTATTTTGTTCATGGAAAATTATAGTCGTTAGCTTTGTTTGCGACATGTATGTCCATCACCTTTTTAGTAGACTTAATTTCTTCTTATACTACTTAGCGTATGTTTCTTAGCCTATTGTAGGAAGTCATATTGTCTTATTGTAGGAAGATCCGTAGCAATACATTTTAATTTTAATTAACAATGTTTAATAAAATTCCAACTCATGATTTCCAGCGTCAACATGATCAGTAGAACGGAGAATAAAGATGAACTTTTAGACTTGAGCTACGCGTGTTTTAATTATCTGTGTGATATAGTTTGATCGCAATGAGAGTTCAGTGTGTATATCACCGACCAATTTATCATAAACTCTTCGATCATAAACTGACGAAGTTCATCTTCGTCAGTTTATGATCGGAGTAGGCATATTATAAGCTTTGTAAGTTGTGAACTTAACGAACCATTGCCAATTTCACGTGTCAGTTCTCGACAATTTATAAATTTTTCAATTCAAATCGTCAAATTGTGAACTGATATTTCGTTTACGTTATTACGTTAAAGTTTAAGTTACAATGGTGGATATTTATAGATAATTAGATTAGGTTTGTGAGGTTGGACATAATAGTTATATATAAAAATAATATCTTAAAAAGAAAGATCAAAGATAAATAGGTTAGTTGCGTTTGGCATGGTACGTAAAACTGTCACTGAGTTGTTCAGTTCACAAGTTGCAGACAGTTTATAATATGTATAGTCCGATTATAAATTAACGAGTTTCACAATCGGTCGATGATATATAAAACACCGATGCAATATATAATGTAACTCATGACGAGTTTTTCGTAATACTGTTCTGCACCAAATGAATCCTGCTAAAACCAAGTTGTTACACTACATTACCAGCTAATATCGCTGAAATTAATCGAAATAAATAGAAGATATGCCTAAAATAAAGTACAGTGACAACACAGATATGATAAATTTTAAAAAATCGATACGATCGCAAACGAAACATCGATTAATTTTGCGTTTCGAAAACATCGATTAGCGTATAAAAGTCATAATTTTTCCGGCTCGTCACGTGGTACGTAAGATAAGGGTGCGGCGTGCTTTCTCTCGTTCAGGTGGATGGATGAACACACTTTCACTTCACTTTGGTACAATATAGACCGGCGGTAAGGTCAAAGCCGCACTTATGCCGACGGTCAATGACATTTTAAGTTGGCAACTTTTACCTGGCGCGTTCGTTATGTCTGGTGTTGCTGCCGCGCATTACCCGAATTTCGACGCCGGCAATTTGCTCTTGTTTATTGCGGTTGCTGTGTGCAAAGGTGATTTCTTGATGTTTACGATTCCTTATAATCTAAAGTTAGGACTTGACCATAAAAGTACAAGACATAGGTAGTTTTCGATCGAGCATGATGGGCAAAACATCGATATATCTGGGTTACGGGCGTGAGCGCATATTTATTTATGTTTTTGGTAGGATAACACATCACAAAACATTTCGATCAAGACCATTCCACATTTATTGATATGTAGGTTATATTTTATTAAATTACGGGCATGAACATGGATATGATGATATGTTCTAGTTTTTGTAAATAATATTCATTTACTCCGAACAACAAGTAAGAAACTTTGCATGGAAGAACATTTATTTCATAGTTATTAGCAGTATCTGCCTACTATTATATTATATTTGTATTTGCTGTCAAAGCTAAAAACAATAAACAAATATTAAAAGAAAGTTAAATAAAAAGCAAGAATAAAAAGAGAACATAAAAGAGAATACAGAGAAGTTTTCTAACTTTTAATTGAACAAAATTATGCGTTTCAATATTTGTCAAGATGATATCGCGTGGGGAAAAATTACAGATTTACAGAGAAATTATTGACATTGCCTTGCGCGTGTAAACAAAATGGAGGTGACATCAGTTTAGAAACCAAACGTTATGCAACTTTTTAAATTATGCGTCGATTAGCAATAAAATAGTCTGATATAAATTTTATAGTTTTTCTAGAACAACCTATGTAATGATTCAATAGACAAATTGTTAGAAAAAAAACTCGATATGTTTTAATTTTATTTATAATTGATTGTAGTTAATCTCTTTTCATGTCTTTTTTTTTTATACGAGAAGGGGCAAACGAGCAGCGGGAACGCCAAAGCGATCAGCGCCGCCCATGGACATCTGCAA
>DWTW01000329.1:0-17351 GCA_018246275.1 Papilio slateri
AAATAATAATATATATTAAAACAATCTTAGATTAAGCTCTTTCGTTTTGCATTCCTGGATCAAAACAAAGATTGGCTAAGAATAATGCTGCAAGTACTAAAAATTAATCTTTTGTTTTATGTTGGTTTTATGTCTAAACTCTAAACAAACAATATAAATTCATAATAAGTTTACTTTGATTTAGCAGAATTACATAGGTAGTACACTGTGCGTATTTGATTAACTTTAATAAAATTTTGATTCTGTGCATTGAGGCTCGAAGGACTCTTTCCAAGGCTTAATATTAAAACTATTACACATTAAAAAATGTCTGCAATGTTGTCTAAATGTCAAATTTAGTGAAATTTCTTTTATTTTCGCCATGACCTGTAATTTGTGAGTTGTGGTTTCTAATGGATAGTGTTTAAATACGTTTCTTTTTATCGTTGTTAATAAATTTTCATCATGAACGGGTTAAGTTTCAGTGAACTCTGTTGCCTGTTTTGTTGTCCGCCATGCCCAGGGAAAATCGCGGCTAAGCTTGCATTTCTGCCTCCCGAACCCACGTATGCATTTACACCTGATGAAACCGGATCAAAATTCTCTTTAACACTTACCGAGCGAGCGGAATGGCAATATTCAGAGCGCGAAAAAGAAAACATCGAAGGTTTCTACTCTAGAACTACGAGGGGCAATCGAATCGCTTGTCTCTTTGTTCGATGCAGCCCAAATGCTCGTTTTACAATATTGTTTTCTCATGGAAATGCGGTAGATCTTGGACAGATGAGTAGTTTTTATTTAGGCCTAGGTACTAGAATAAATTGTAATATATTCAGCTATGACTATTCTGGGTATGGTGTAAGTGGTGGTAAGCCGTCAGAGAAAAATTTGTATGCGGATATCGATGCCGCTTGGCAAGCACTAAGGACACGTTATGGCATCAGTCCGGAAAATATTATCCTGTACGGCCAGAGCATCGGAACAGTGCCTACAGTGGACCTAGCCGCGCGCTATGAAGTGGGTGCCGTGGTGCTGCACTCGCCGCTCATGTCCGGCATGCGGGTTGCTTTCCCTAATACAAAGAGGACATGGTTCTTTGATGCTTTTCCTAGGTAAGTGTTTCATTTATTTTAATCCATTTAATTACCTATTCTCTAAATTAGTTTATGTGGCTTCTGCTGCTTTCCAGGAAGAGCAGTAGGCACAACATCTTATTTCTTTTAATTAATTATAAAACTTTTTACAAAAATACTGCTTAAATTTATATGTAAAGGCTACGTACATCTCTGAATTAAGAGAAAATGATTATCATGAAAATTATATTTGAAAAATAGACTTTCCTATATTATGTATTCAGAGTGCTAGTGTTCAGTAAATTGTCCAGAAATGAACTTTAAGCTAATCTAATCATCACCACTCCATCCAAGTTATTAGTATTTTTGTAAAGTTATCAGTATGCAGTTAATTAATATTCCTTATTGATATTCTATATTAAGAATATTATCTTCAACATTCAACAGGCTGAAGTATTATTTTATTAGTCACTAGCAAACCGTTCTGGCTTCACTCTGGTAGATAACACTACAAATAATAAATAAAATATAGTCTTAAGTGACAGATGAAATTACAAAGATTATGTGCTCTCTTGATTGTAAAACTCTGTACAATATTGTGCATTTCAAAATCTGGGACAGCCATGTCCCTGTATCAATTACTATATATCTACAATCATGTGGACATCCTGTTTAACAACATTGTGGCTGTCGAAACTTATTACAGTGCTACAAACTCGATACACATTGATTCTAAATTCTTAACACATTATTGACTGGTAATATTGCTGAGAACTTATCTCCAACAGTGCACTGAGAAAACAAATGCAATATTAAATAAAAGTGCATGATGAGTTCATTGGTAACTGGTTAGCAAAATTTTCCATGAAATAAAAGTTAATTTATGACCAGTCAATATGATACCATAGTACAAAGTAACATCTATTTTTATTGTAATCCCTATTTCTTCTACAAAACTTCTTTTCAATAGATAATAAATAATGAATATATTATACAAACTGTTATCAGTTTAGTTTTTAAGATTTATAACTAAACTATTTATTTTTATAGAATAATCAACGAACAATGTCATTGACCATTAACAATTGTGACTCTGGGACTATATATTTTATATTGCGTCACAGATTTTATTTATGTTTACGAATGCTTTTAGTGAAATGGATAAAACCCTTTTTTTTTCTTTTACAAAGTAGTAGAGACAGAGAGGGTGTTCAACTCATTGTAAATGACAATACATGAATATGATAAAATAGATATAGCACTTTATGAGATTGTTTTTGTCAGTAATAATAAAATATTGTATATATATTTCCAAACTCTGCATATAATATTATTAAGCAAAAATAGCTTTGTGTTTGTCACATTAGATGAATAACGTTACATCTCATTAGCTGTGTATTTTCAAATATTCCATGGCACCGGAATATTGAAAATGATAATCTTAATTTGTGAAATATTTTAAAAGTAAGGTGTTTAGTTTTTTAGATATTATTATTTTTTAAGAGTTAAGGTGTAGTGTAGTATATGAAAATAATATGTTTTCACATTTACACATCAGGATTCAATGAACAGAAATAACTCTCACTTCAATGAAATAATATTTCCTATATTATTATGTTTGTAGGTAATAGAATGTAAAATATTGTTTTGTTTACTGCGCTGTTATCATTTTTATAATTATATGGTGGGTATACTTAAACAGTTATTATAAATAATGCCTGAACACCAATATCGGTAATGAGGAATTTATATCAACTATAATTAGTTTAGTATTAAATGCATTTTGCTAACAGTTTCCTCAATATTTATTTATTACAATTTAGATTAGAAAGAAATTAATTATAATTTATTTTATAATAAACTTCTACATCACTTTAAAAACAAAGCATATTGAAAAAAAAACAAGTTCTATTTACAGGAGCTAAGCTGAAAACTATTTATAAAGTCCTCGTTTCAGCCAAACTTCTCCATATGTTGTATATTATGTACCATATAGTGGTGTTACTTATCCAGTCATCACAGAATTCAGATAAACATAGTTTCATAGAACCCTGGTAACCTTTCCATGGTTTTAAATGGAATTTCTAGAGTGAAGTTTCCTACAAAATATACCCTTCTGCATGATTTTATAGCTCAATATTTGTACTTTGTTGTAAACGTTCTAATTGGAACTCTTATAATGTCATAGTAATGTGTAAATGAAATAGTAGGTATCACAGAGATTGCCAAGTAGATGCCAAGCTGATAGTCTGCTGTGAATGTAAACTACAACCAACAACTAACTAACCAGATCAACATGTACCTCACATTAACAATGTAAACAAAGTATAATGCCTGATAAAAGAATTCAGGTTAACATAAGATAAGGATTGAATATAAAAACAATATCTTTTAATAAATATATTAATAAGGGAATATAATCTGTAGGTAAATTGATATTAAAAAAAAGTTTTTTTTGTTACGGTACACATCTTTCGTTAACAAGGAATTTACGCAATTGTTATTAAGTGAACAATCATTTTTACTTATATTGATATTCATTAATATCATATTCATTTTTGTATAGTTTTATTGTTCTTTTAACTGGGAATGTGGTCACCATGTGACAACTTTTCTTATCCAATGATTTATTATTAGTTGTTTATTTTTACATAATGGAAAGTTTAACTTATATAAAGTTATCTATACTAATATTATAAAGAGAAAAGAATTTGTTTTATGAAAATATTTGAAACTATTCAACTGATTTTAATATTCTTAGGCTGAAAAAAAAAACATGGTTCATTTTTCTTTGACACCTTACAATAAATATGATAAAAATGGCGTGTTGGTACCTCACAATATGCAGTATTGACCTTGTAGTATGGCAGTTAGAAATGTGCCTATGTAGATTAAATAATAGAATCCATGGATTTATGACAAAATTGGTGATTGGTCTACCTACAATCAACTGGTGTATTATGTACAACAGTTAATTTTGTTTCTAATTAAACATGGCAGCGTAATAAATTCTACTAAAAATTTATTGCTATTTTTACCTATCCTGACTGAAGATGGGTTAAAATCATGAAAGTATTGGTAGGTAACTTTTTTTTTATATTTACGTTTTATGTCTCTTTGTTACAGTATCGACAAAATTCCAAAGGTGACCTCTCCGGTTCTTGTCATACACGGAACTGAAGACGAGGTGATTGATTTCTCACACGGACTTGCGATATACGAGCGCTGCCCTCGCGCCGTCGAACCTTTATGGGTTGAGGTGATCATTAACATCATTATTGTTCCATGACGCACTAGGAAACCGCACCAGCTTCGTACGGATAGTACTGCACAAACGCCAATCTTTTTTTCTGTCATACCACATAATGGCTGGCTATGCCTTTTTTTAATAATTACCGCCATAATTTTGGGTGGGAAACGAGTAAGCAGTCAAGCAAGCCTATAGGCATCTGCAACGATCTAATGAGTTGCAGATGCGTTGCCTACCTTTAATGGACAGAGGAGGAGATAAACAGAAAAAATATTTTCTTTTCCTATCCACACCCTCCCCTGTCAAATATCCCATCCCGTCCTATCCTTATTAGAAAAGGATGGGAAGGGTAAGACGCCTAGAACTAGGTCTCCGGCACCTCACTCATCAGACGAAACGTAGAATACTCCTACTTCACATCTACTCTTCTGTGAGGTCGCGGTATCTCACCGGTCGAGCATGCCTATTCGTTTGTTGCGGGCTCTACCACTGTTAAAATATTTCAGCCAATATACACGAATTAACCAAAAAGCTTAGAATTATATACGTAAACCCTTCTCGCTCGAATCACTGTCTATTTGTAAAATTGTGTTCAATAGTTTCTAAGCTTACGGCATTATGACAAACAGACGTGGCGAAGGGACTTTGTTCTATTTGACCATAAGTGGCCTGCGACCACACGACCGCCCGTTTCGCGACGGCTGTTGATTTTTTCGGTTCAGTGTAGTTTTAGATATTTTAATATTTTCTAAACTATATTTCGAAATGGTATAGTGCAAAAGACAATTATAATCTACATCTAATGCTCGTACTTATTAAACTCACCACCATATATTTTGGATAAGGAATGAATGAATTTATAAATTTTTAACTGCTTATTTACGTTATTGTGAGTTAACTGTAGAAGAAAGAGATATGACAGCGCGGAGTTTTATTTTTAGAGACCCACAATTCTTGCAAACATCATTTTTATGTATGTCCTAACTTGGTACTACTAACTACGTAAGCCATGAAAGTAATTTTTTGGCGACTTTTTGGAGGTTCCGAAATATGGTCTTTATTTATATATATTGAACAAGGTACTTTATTGTGTATATTTAATTTTAATTAGAATGTTTTATGCATTTAATCTATCCGGAATAAATTATCTCCATGATGGTGAAACAGTTTCTATATCCATTGCGTGTTCAAAAGGAGTTATCATATAAACAAAGGACTCTAAAGGCAACTTTGTACTATATATAGATGAAAGTGATTTGTAAATGTAATCAAATATACACCGCATTCCAGGGCGCTGGTCACAATGACGTGGAACTCTTCAACCAATACCTGGAGAGGCTGAAACGGTTCGTCTCCGTGGAGCTGCTCAACTGACAAAGACTGCCGGCCGCGGGCCAAACTACACAAGGTACAAATCATGCATTGCAACAGTGGTAGAGCTCGCAACAACATCTGTTGCACGCATTGGCCGGCTCGACAGGTGAAATACCACGACCTCACAGAAGACAGGCGTGAAGTAGAAGTCTTTCTGCGTTTCGTTTAATGAGTGAGATGCCGGAGGCCTAATCCTAGTCCTTTTCCCCATCCTATCCTTTTCTCATAGGAAAGGATAGGAAGGGCCTCTTCCCCTTCCTATCCGGAACGGTTTTGACGGTGGAGAGGATGGACAGGGAAAGGTAATAGGTATCCTTTTCTTTGTTCTTTTATCTCCTTGAAAAGGTAGGCAACGCATCTGCAACACATTAGCTTGTTGCAGATGCCTATGGGTGGCGTTCACTTGATATCGGGTGAACGGCTTGCTTGTTTGCCACCTTCTATTATAAAAAAAATGACTGGACATCGCAGCGTGTGTAGGGCCTTCTAGAAAATGGACCGACTATCAGATCAAAATAACGGAAGACAACTGGATTCGGGCGGCAGATCATTGAGAGAAGCCTATGGTCAGCTCGAGACATATTTTGGCTGCTAATAATGATTATTATGAAGGTAATTAACATCGATAGGTAAGTCGAGTGTTGTCTCGTTATAAATAGCTTGATGGGGAATAGCTGAGTAGCTGGTGGTCTAAACGGATTAGTATATTTACCATTCTAACACCAATATGATTCGATCCTATGTCTCATTCTTGATCAGATCCTGCAGCCTATTGTAAAGGTAATTGGAAAAAAGGACTAAAATATCTATTAATGTTATTATAAAAACCTCTAACAAACTACACCAAATAACAAACCACATTTAAAAATCATTAGCGATGCATTCACAAGCAATTTACACGTACCCAAACAGGTGGCGGGTATAATTCAATGTTCGGAATGTAACCGCAAAGAATACCGTCTCGTTTGCATATATTGTCATAAGTATATGTCGTCGGTACATTTGGGGGGAGTCATTTGTAGTCGCGGCTCGTAGCATTCGGCGCTACGCGCGTGTAATTTCGTCACATATATGGTCTGTAGCTCGGCTCGGCGTCGGCGGTTGTGTCATCGGAAATCAACGACTTGTAGGTATTTCGGTATGGCTTGTATTGCATTCCAATAATGGGCGGTACATTTAATATTTTTTTTAATAATATTTCTTTTATTTTTTTATTATTAAAATTAGTTTTTAAACTTTGATAAATAAGGCGAGTTCATTAATTGTTATTCGGAGAATATGACCTCATTACATTTCACACATTTCACTCACAGGAATTTTGTGAAGCATTGAAGTCAACGGCGCGTCTATAAATAAATTTGTAGTTATTTTTACACAAACAGGATACATAGAGCTTACAATTGTCATTCCCATAAAACAGAGTTTATTTAGCAGTTAATATAGATGGTCAACCTGTCGCCTTACATTCCTCTCAACTCCAAAAACAATCTCTTTTGATAAAAATTAATGGACTCGAAACCCAACCGCCGGATATAAGTTCACAATTTAGGCACTCAATTATCTCTGCTTCTCATAATTAATAAATTACTGTAGTACTTAAATAAATACTACTTTTATCGCGAGTACATTGAAAACGAGGAAAGGATATATCTGTGATCAAGGATACTCCAACGTTACACGAGTACTAAACGACTGTATTGTTAGTTGGGGAGACAATATGCGCTGCCTTATTAAATATTCATAAAGGACAGTCCGCAGCCATTTGCATTCGGTTAGATAACTCGTAAAATATTTATATATTTGCCTGTCATGTCATTGTTATTTCAGCCTTTTTAGCTGACTGTTTCCATTTCACAGATTTTTGAACTTAGAATATAACGAAAGAGTATTTTTACTTTATGACTTTCTATTGATATATCTCTATTCAATCTTTGTAGTAGTAACTTCGCGACTATATAAATATGAAGCATGCACGTTGAACGTACACTTTAGCTGGGCTTATTTGGAGCAATGTGCATTGTAAGTACAATACTTATGATGAAATTTTTTTGAAGTGAATTTATCGTACATTTATTAGGATTTAGTTATTGAGTCCTGTCATACGGCTATCTCGATATTTTTTTTATAAATAGATATGTAATATCATTTGGAAAAGTTTATAAAAAGCCGGTCGCGTTGAGGTGACTTCGTTAGTTTTTCTTTCTGTAATCATCAAATGATATACGCGTATAGGACCCCGCGCCGTGGGCCTGCCGCTACGTATCCTCCATTTTTTTTCCATTTCAAACATGCGACGACATTTCATTTCTCTGTTTTCATTTTATTATACTATGATAACAATACGATATGTTTGTACTATTTACAATATTAAAATTCAATCTCAAATTAAATTAAGCTCTCATAACGTTTTTACTGCGTTAAGTTAGATAAAACGTAATAGTCTTCATCGTGTTAGTAATCAGTAACAATTATCAAATCCTCCTGATGGTTTCTCCAAAACTCTTTCACTTTAACCGTGACTCCGCAAAAGCGGCAGTTATTGAATAAAATGCTCGGCTGTACCGGAGTACATACGACTCACAGATTACCGGCGTATCATTGAAGTGTTTATTAGTAATCTGCTTTTTTGTTAAAGTCTCTTTAATTAAAAAAAAACTATTTGTTCAACTGTTATCAATGTTCAGACCCCCTTTAAGTTTCAATATACGCGAACATTTAATAAGTCTAGTGCGAATTTTATAAGTACGTAGTTGGAAAACGAAATCTTTGAATGTTTTTTTTTAAATGATAATCCCAATCCATAGATATCTTCTTTTGTAATACAGAATGAACAAGTAAAATGATAATGGGTTTAAATTTAATGATATTCAAAGATAATATGGTATTGTCTATTCAACATTTCGGGCACGAGCATCGGCAAACGTTTATGATAATGCCCATTCTAAACACCTACGTTTACCATACGTTACGTACGCACCTAAGGGCATATCGTAATTTGTACATATAATAGCAATCCCCAGACCCGCCCTGACATTACCCAAACCGTTATGCAGATTAAGTGCTCACTGTACGACATCGATTTAAAACCAGCCACGGCTGAGCCTCCATTCGTTTTAAGGGTCCCTTACAGTGATAACAATTCAACGGAAAATTATACATTCCATCCGAATCTGTTACCAAAATTGCTCGAGGTTATTTCTATTCTTTTATTGTCATTGCTTTTAAAACAATTAGAATATCATTTTATATTTTATAATTAGCGATTGTAATTGGTTTTTATGTAGGAAACCATTTAGATGGTTACTACTGCCGGATAAGCTGCCCAATAAAACGATTGGTCTGCTATATATATAGAAAACTATTACCTATGTCCTCATAGTCTATAGACGTCCTCGAAGACAACAGCAGCTATGTTGTTAGCTATTCAGCCTGTCAGGAAAGAAAAAGAGAAAGGAGTTTTGTCTATACCGCACTCACCACACGTAATGCATAAATACCTCTAATTCGTACCTTGGGACGTTACCAATACCGTCCATTCATGTCAATAACTTATATAGACGAAGACAATAATTAAAATATCTCGTGGGCGAACTGATCTCTAAAAATTCGCATTCGTAACATGCGACGAAGATAGGGCGAGGCGATAAAACACATGATTTAACACTGGAATTGCAGGCGTAGACGTGTGTAATGCTCGCTAAATACGGCTTTATTTATTCTGCCACTCGCCCACATGAAATAGATCGTTGGATCATTGTTATTTTTTTATTTTCATCTTTATCCCTCACTGAATACGGATTCTGTATATAGCTTGCCGATATATAGCCAAAAAAAGAAGAAGAAAAAGCTATTTCTTCTCCTTTTTTGCAGCCGATTGTCTGCAGAACAGACTTCCGAGTTTCGGAACTTAACTCGGAAGTCTGCACGTGTATTTTTCATCATTCTATATGCATATAGTATGTTTGTTCAATAAACTCTCTAAAAGATTATTTGGATCGTAGAGCCAGTGCGCGGATTGCCAGATTTCACATTACTGGGAAATATTTTTCATTCTAAAGCATATTGATGAGAAATAATGTTATTTTTATAGTAGAGTTGGCTTTAGACATAAAATTCAGTAATGAAGCTAAACAGTAATATTTAGCTAACAAAAAATAGCGATTTCTAAATCTGTCCACACTAAATGAGATAAAAAAGATGTGAGAACTACATGGAACATTATTTTCAGAGTTAGAAACCAAATCTCTATGAATAAACAAGGCAAAGTTTTTTGTACAGACTAAAATACACATTTAGGTTAGAAATATCCTTGGAGTGATTAACGATCGATTTCCGTGCTCGTGTGTCATTTGAGCCTGCATGGAATCATTTGCGTTGTCTAACATATTATTTTGTATCACTTTACGATTCACGCATTCAACGAGTTACGTTCGTATTTACCCGCTCATTAATCAATCCGAGCTCCATCCGGCTGTGACAGTCTCATCAGAGCGACGTAAAATATTAAACATGAATATATCAGTGCACTGTAAACTGTATCTATGGGTATGTATTATTTTATGAAAACCTTCTTAAAACGTTAAAGTAATTTAGGTTTGTTTTTGTGGCTGATAAGTACTACTTGCCTTCAGGAGGCATTTGTAGTTTCACCGGGCTTGAGGAGGGGGCCGAGATCTTAGCTCGCTTGCCTTTTAATAATCTAGCTCAAGGGACCTAAGAAGAGACCTCTGCTTGGGCTGTTACTAAGCTTTCTTTAGTTAACACTGTTTCCCAAAAAAATCAACTAAAAACTAATAAAATTGAAAAAAAGATTACCCGTACCCGTAACCAACGAGCATGTATGCGTAGATGTATGGATGTAGATGAAGCGAGAGAGGTGTGCCAGGATCGCGCCAAATGGAAAACCTTGATCTCTGCCTACAACTCTGGGTTACGGGCATGAGCGCATGTTTATCTATTTAAAACTGAACGTGGTAATTTTTAACAAGTAAGTTTATTTAAAAAAAGAACAGCTGTAAGAATGTACAAACAGTCAATGAAATTTACATGAAAATAACCAGCGTAGAAGTTTTACGTATATTGTTATTTCGAATTTGTTTTCTTATTGCCTGCCCACGCAATTATGACACTTAACATTAAGGTCTTTTTTATTTCATAAAAACGGGTGTTCCTAAAGTAAATTAATACCCACTTTCAAATAGTGTTTACTGGGGAAACAATCTCCTATTAATAACGCTAGTCTACACTCGCAAAGTTGTAGACCGTTCTCAAATGCCTAGCTTTGACGTAAAAATATAAAGCTATTTATACACCAGCATTGTCGAAGAAATGTGGGATATAATTTACAATTTTCGATGCCAATAGCCTATATTTGAGGTCGTGGCTCAGAAACCTCATCTTTTATTAAACACAATAATAAGTTTTTGTCTTTAAAATTCATTCAATTCAATTCAGAAAAGTGATAGTGTTTGCAGTAGCAGAAGCTATTACACATACCCACTATGTTGTCGTTTACAATACTCCATAGCAATCTATAAATGGAAGCCTTAATCGATTTACCTAGTCGTACCCGCCACTTCTCATCGAGAACTTATTGCCCGAGTGGGCACCGCGATACATTACGATGAGTTGTATTCAACTGGACCGTTATAACGGCCAACAATGTACGAGGCCCCACAAGAGCTTGTATGTAAAACGTTTTCTTTTGTTTGCTTTTTTTCCGTTCGAGGACCGAGCCCTTTGTCTGTGCGAAATTTGAAAATATCCTGTGATACAATGAAGTGGTCTTTCGTTGAGTACCCTCGTACTGTACGTAATAGGAATATTGAAACGATTTTTTTAAAGTAATTTTTATTGTTATGAATTTTAATAATAATTATATTGACAAGGAAGCTTGTAAGACATCAATGATAATCTTTAGCCATTGCAGCTATAAGTTGTACACTATTTTGTATATATTCTCGTTTATCTTACTGTTGGAATATTTCTTTTCGAAATAAATAATATAACAATAACATATTGGCGGGCTAGGACATTGCTCGCTGACTGTCTACAAAGAATAAATAACACACACCGTTGGCGATGTTACCGAGCTAATATAAATATGCAAACATCGTGTTGTCTGACCGTGTGAATCGCGAACCAGAACTATAGTAATGTGATGTAACGAGAAGCAAGCAGCGGTGAGGTGTCGGCATACCAAGTGCAGTCGCTGAGAGCGTCCAGAATCCATTTGTAATACGATTCAACCTGTCTCACTTATACTCTACATATGTGTACATTAAACGATAATTCCAGTGGATTAGTCGACACGTGATAAGTTTAGATTATATAAATTATTTTTTACATTTTATACATATTAAATAATTTTATTTCTTAATATGGATAACAACAGTGGTAGAAACCGCAACAATATGAATGGGCCGGATAAAGCGCTGAAATACCACAACCTCGCGGATAAAAGGCGTGCGTAGAAAGTAGCGAAAGTAGAAGTGTTTCTGCGTTTAGTCTGATGAGTGAGGTGCCGGAGACGTAATCGTAGTACTAGTCCTTTTCCCCTTCTTATCCTTTTCTAATAAGGAAAGGATGGGAAAGGAGGAGGATTTGACGGGGGAGGGGATGGATAGGAAAAGGAAATATACTTTTTTCTGTATCCCCTCTTCTGTCCATTAAAAATAAGGCAACGCATTTGCAACTCATTAGTTTGTTGCCGATGCCTATGGGTAGCGATCACTTAATATCGGGTGAACCACTTGCGTTTTCCACCTTCTATTAAAAACATCTTTATTTGGGTATACCATAGTCTAGTGGTTAGGTCACATTGAGGTTACGTAGTGGTTTTGGGTTCGATTCCCAACATTGACAAAAATGGCCATTTCTAAATATGACCGCCATCGTGAAGTTTCGTATTTTGGAAAATACATTGTTAATTTCACGTTATAAATAACGTCACAATAATATCTCGTTTTAGGAGTCAGTCAGCTAAGCTATAAAAAACGTCTTAAAATATGTATTTACCGCCCATTTATTACGGCAAATAGCTAAGCGTTTTCGTTAAAATTTTAAAGGTTCTATAAACAGGAAAATAATTTACGAGCCGGACAACGATTTCTACTTACAATTTTGATATTCTTTTTTATTAATTTTCAAAAAAAGGCTTTCAAGCCCGCGTTGTCACAGTCACGGATCGTATGTGTAAGTGTCTCCTGGTGATTGATGGCATTGTGTCGTGTGGCCCGTCTGTCCGTGCATTTAGGAGTGTGGTCTAAGTAACAGCGGTGATAAAAGTTTATACATTTATTTATTTATTTTTAAATTGTCCCACTCGATCAACGTTTATTTCTTGTCATGTCTTTTTAAAGTCTGTGGCGTCTAGGTACTTTTGATTAGATTAAGAGTTGAGTGTTAATTCATTCAATGTTTTGAATTCTGTTAGAATTTTTGAATGCTTTCCCTTACTTACTTATTATTCGACCAACCTACTACCGCTGTCGCTTATGTTTCATACCGCAAGCACTGTGGGCGCTAAATGGAATGGTTCGGTGCGATATGAAATGCTTTCAATTTTTTTTGTTGCAGTGCTAGTTTTTAAAACAATTTTTTTCTTGATTCGGTTACTTTTTTTATAATCCTACTGCCAGCTCTCAAAATCTTTGATGAATTCAAGCATTTCAAATAAAATCAATTTGAATTTTGGGTGTGCTTATACAGGGAATTTTCGTCTAATATATATCTCTATAAGTTTTATAGGGAATTCTATATTTACTGTGTAACCTTTTGCCGTTGTTATTTAACAGTTTTTATACGGGCAAGACGCATGTTATGCGCAGGGTAATTTTGGCCATAGTGTAAATTGTTCAAATATTTCTGAAATTCCCTTTCGGGGCACTTTTTTGAATGTAGTGAATTTAGAATAAGTACTAAGTACACAATTGTTAATACTCTACATCCATCGTTTTCATCTCTCGTCCATTTTCTATGAAGATATGCTTAGGTTTTTTTCTTTTTGTTATCGTTAATTTAAATTGTTATATTTACCATACGACAAATACTTTGCATATTTGTTTTAATGAATAAATTATTCAGTCGTCAAATCGTTATTAGGCAACGGAGGCTAACTAGTAAAGTTTTACCGAATTCGTTTCCCCAACAGGGACGGGACCCCGTACCAGAGCTGCGGTCTCCCCGCGCCGGATTGAAATTGTTTATGAATTATTAATGCGGACTTACCCCACATACTTTTCTAATTTGCATGCATTTCATATTGAGATTTTATGTCTACAGTTACGGCTTAAGTGATTTTAATCTAGACTTGGTTCTGTAGCCTAGTGGTTAGAATCCAGCTAACGGTTTTAGCGGAGCTAAAATGCTTGGCAGCTTGTTCCTAATAGATTTAATTAGTTTATTATCTATGTATTTACAAATAGAAACATTTGGTATATTTTCAATCGTGTTATACAGAAATATATATTGTTTTTCATCCTGCATATAAGTTTTTGTTTGTCCCTATACACCGGACAAGAATTTAGAAATTGGACATAATCATTCTGGTATTTATTTACACCTCTAAACTACAGGTAGTAAATCAATTATCCATCCAATGACCTATAGAATTTCTGATTATTAAAGCATTTTATCGAATAAAACATTCAACACTTTGAAAAATAAGTTTAAGAAAGTTATTAGCAGCCAGTACGATTTCTTAATGAACCGATAGCACTTATTAAACCGATGTGAACCCAATCAATGCTTCCGTAGGCGACCGAACTGGGAAACAGAAGCAATATGTCCCTATGAAAAAGACAGACTGTTATGATTCTACTGATTTCATAAAATTTATACAGAAAGTTAAGATCTACCTGTTAAATCATCTAACACTGTTTATACAAATTGTGTGACCGGTACTTTAAGTTATGCGACTGCACTATGTTCAACTTCTTAAGAGTTTCCCAGCAGTAAGGCCTCGCGTTGTCCGCATTTTAAAATATTTATAACATGCGGTCTACCAGCTGCCAAAAGCTAAAATTTTCAGCTTATTATTTTGTGTGTTTGTGTGCATTCCTGGTTTAGCTTTGAGATTAAAGTGCTTTGCTTTAAAACTTTTTCTCTTTGGCTTCTCTAAATTATTAAAATTTTCGCTGAAATTTGCAAATGCTATGTTTATAAATTTATATATTTTTGACAGTGTTAACATATAAATAAGTAAGCACTCACGCTCGGAAACCGGTTCGAAGACGTTACCAATTTCCACTCGACACCGGCACTTCTCTCGCTTCTTCTTCAACCGTACAATTACACATCATACACGTTGGTTACGGCTATTCTTCTAAAGTTTTGGTAGCGTCAGCAGCAGCATATCTTGGACAGATAGACTGGTTCTATCGGGGAAGTACGGCTTGCCAGAGTATTATATGTATATGACGTAGAGACGACATTTATATTCCCGCCTTGCCGACGCTGATGGGAGCGATGGTCATATAAGTTCAATGGCTTGCTCTTATGATTCCTTCTACTGTAAACCTTGTTATATTTTCTAAAGATTGGATGTGTAAGTAAAGTAAATTGTTTAATACGAATCTTTTGAAAGTATAAAATTTTACATACATTTTTGTATTTTTCAGGTAAGGCGAAGTTATGCTATGGTTATTCAGAGAGAAAAAAATATTGTAAGTACCTGATAGTTTATTTTATTTTTATACTTAGTAAATATCTTTCGTGCAAACAACATTAAGACCCCGATCGAGGTCAATTTTGTCTCGAAAGTAGACTCAGTAACATAATAAGAAACACAGTTACGTCTAAAATAAGCTGTCAGGAAGTATCATATTCACATTATCGTTTTACTTCTGTATGTCAACAATTTATCTTTGGCAGTCATAAAAAAAAACTAGTGGCATTGGAAAGGCACTAAGATCATATTAGTCGCATTTCGGTTTTTTATGGGTTAAGAGGACAAACTAACGAGTCGCCTAATGTAAAGAGATTACCGCCGCCCGTGGACACCCAAACACCAGAGTTTGTAGTGCACAAATACGTTGTCGGTCTTTGAGAAAGGAAAGGGAGGAGAAGCTCTTTTGTTGAGGGACCCTAAGTGGTATTGGTCTGAACATACCTTGTATATACTTTATTTAATTTAACAAAAAAATGTTTGTAAAACAACAAAATGATTTGTAAAAGTGTTAAAGACATGCGGCCATGTTTGCATAATGTTGAGACGGAAGTGGCGACTTCAGTCGACATGCATTTGCCGACTTATTTTTAGCTCGGAAAGAGGCGCCGGGGGCCCGTTACCTGTTGTCGAGCCATTCTATTTACATATTAAATTCTAGCTTTATCATTTTAACAAAAAACATGGTGTATGCTAGGTTGTCTTTCCGTATCAAACACGTATTCGTAGAGTGGAGTTTGTTTTTGTTTTCTACGACTCGGACTGTTCAGCTATGATTTTTTTGTAGAAACATTGTTGGCGGTTCAAATAAATATTTCACATTAATCGTCTAAAAAGGTTTAAAATATACTATTGTTTCAATTTTATATAGTACAGACCAGATTAAATTGTACACCGTTGGTCTGAATAAATTTTATAATAGTAAAAATGTTTTTATAGCAGACGTCCATGGCGTATATGTCTGTTGTTGTACAATTCTAAACGTGCTACGGGTGCACAATAACATGCGACACATGTAGAATTCAATGCCCACTCACGTCTCATCTTACTCCCAGTGCCCTTTGTTTATAAAGCGAGTTTACTTCCATGTAAGAATCCACAACGTAAACTTTATATACATATACATTACCAGCACGACTGTGACGTCATCAGATTGAGGCATCATGTACTGTGTACGTGAAGTACGTAGAATTTTTTGTGGGTTTTGGAATAAAACAGCTCTTTTTCTTATAACATAATTATTTTATCAACTCTTTAACATTCTTACAGGCTACACTTATTAAACTGCACTTGATTTTATTTATTCTACATTTATGGTTTAGTTATTTTTAAACTAGTTGGTTTATTCTTATAAATGGTGGTGGTATTGCAAGTTTAAACGAAGCTTGTGCTAACTCCACGTACATAAATGAGATCTATGAAATGTTAATATCATGTTTCACTGATCAATTCAACGTAAAAGTCGATGTCATAGGTAACTATCGCTAACAGCCTGCAATATTTAAGGCCATAAACCTCCCTGCACACGCTTTAGTTTAGATTGAATTGTTACCAGGAAAGTTTAAACATTCTATGCAATTTGTCATTTAAAAAAGACTATTTTCCGGTCCTATATTTAAAAACTCAATATGTTAAGTGCAAAAGCGACCTCGATTTTTATCTTTGTGTCCCTAATTTACAGTACGCCGTAAATTTTGTTTTTCGGAAAGCTATTTATTAATTCTAAAACTCGTAACGAATGTATCATAAAAACCATTTTAATGTCATTAAAAAATTAATATTAATGTTTTTTATGCATGCACGATGCACTATAACGCAATAAAGCACTATAATGAAAAGTAATTTCAAATAATACGGTTGTGCATAATGACTCCAATAGAATTATTTGATTTTAAGTGTGCCGTCGACCTTTTTAACGCACGAGTCGTAATTAATTTAAATAACTTATAGGGGTTGGTAATTAACATTATGGTAATTGTATTTGACGTAGATTTAATTACATATACAT
>DWTW01000330.1:0-17334 GCA_018246275.1 Papilio slateri
AGGTGGTGTTGATGGTACCTGGCGGTCTGTCGTGTCGTCCTATGACGGAACTCGGCGGCAGGAATTGTTCCAAACAAACTTCTCTCTCCTTCTTTATAAAAAAAAACTGAGATGACAACATGTTTTAGGTGAATGTTTTCGGCAGTGTGAACTCACGGTTGTAATAGTAAATAGAGGGAGAGAAACAATAAATGAAGAATTATAAGTACAATTCACTTAAACGTAACTTCACTTCAGATCGTAAGTTATTCATAAGTACCTATTTAAGGGAAACATGATTTTAATATTTATCTAGACGTGACTCATTGCCAATGTATAAAATGGTAGGTAGGACGAAATTATTCGGCAGTTATTAGATTTTTAATATATCTACCCTCAATTGTAATAGTATGGCATTGTAATAGTATATTTTATTGGCTTTTTATACTAATATATAAAGTTTATACACGTTTTATAATACTTTATCGAGAGATCGTGTTCTTATCTACAATATATAAATAGTTAAGATCATATTACGAACGAAACATTGAACGTCTCAACGAAGAATAATCGAATCGACGAGAATCATGTAATCGCTGTGATATGTAGATACACTTTTATTCGCTTAAAATATAGTCTATTACGCCCAGTTTACGGCCCAATTTCCTAGTTTTTCTAAGATTGTGCATACATCCTACTTGGATTGATACTGGTACTCTGAACAATATTTTCTTTTTAATATTTGATCAATAGGATGCTTGTCACACATTTAAGCCTTATAAATGTTCTGCACGTCAATTTGTTTTTATTTTGTTCTTTCTACTTACTAAACCACCATTATCAATTTTCACTATTCTATAGCAAATTCGAACTTACATTATGTAGTTTCTAACCTTTTTATCCATTTACACTATAAGAAACTATTTAATTAATACCTCACTTTTATATGGAAGGAGGTGGCAAACGAGCAGACGGGTCATCTGACATTAAGTGATCGCGAAGAATAAAGCCAAGAAAAGGTGAAGATTTGTGAAGTAGACACTTATAATAAAGCTTTGTTGCAGAGGTAATGCTTCGGCCAAACAATTGGTTGTTCTACGGTTAAAGAAAATACATATATTTTGATCAATTTTATATTTTTAGTAACAACTAATCAATGTTTTAATCATAAATAGATAATGCTTATGTACAACCAATATCATTACAATATTGCGTCAACCACGAAGCACTGGACGAAATAATTTCAAATTAGTTATATTCACTATACAAACAATAGGTTTTGAGATTCAGAATAGTTCAGCTGATTTCAATTGTATTGTTTACCTTAAATTTACAGTTAAAATACTAAATTCACATAAATAACTTAAAAATGGATTGAATTAAACACACTATTTACATGCATAAGATTTTTATTATCAATGGTGTTATGTATAAGGCAAGTTTAAAACACTGTCAGGATTAAAAAGGACTTCCTTTTCGAAATTAAAAACAAATGGCACTGATATCGGAGTTGAAAAAAAAGAGACGTTAAAATACATTAAAATACTTTTTATCACATTTGCTCTCGCTTTAAAAACAAAAGGAAAAACGAAATCATCATGGCTTTATCGATCCAGTCATGGATAATACAACTAAGATTAAAAAACACTTCAGTCTTTTAACTCTAACATGGTACATAATACTTAGACAATTTATTACACAGACTGTGTCACAGTTCACATTGTGATGTAGTCTATGTTTAAGAATATTAAGAATGCATTTTGTAATAAAAAGTTATTTTCCGATACGTTATCGGCTTTCATTGAAATTACAATTATATTTCCACTCTAAAATAAATCTAGAGTATGGTTTAATTAAATTTAAAGGATTTAAAATAAATATCTTAATAAAATACGTAGTTGAATTACGAAATACATATCATACATTCAATAGGCCATTAGTATCTACCGAAAGGTCCTAACCTTACTTTATATCACATTTGAAATATCATTCTTCTCATCGCACATTAATATTAATAAAGCTTCTTTTGCAAACTGTCGACTCGGCGTGTCATACATTTTGTTTTATTCATAAATACATAAACCTCTTTTTTGATAAATGTCACAAAGTTTATGTTTTAGGAAGTTTCACGTTTTTTTTTATTTTACTTAACTCGTAGTCAACAGTTCGCAATACGTACTAATGAAAAAAGTAAATTATATTACAATTAGGAAAACGACGTATCCAAACATGCTTCTGAACAATGAGACTAATTTTATAAGAAAGGTAATTTAAACAGAGCACAGTGCGTCAACTGACTAACTACACGTTGCCTCATCTAGATGTATCGGACGCAACACGCATGCACTATTATATGTATAATACTGATTATTTAATTCGTTTAATATTTAATTAAAATTCTCGAGAGCGTTTATCTCGTAATGTGGGACACTTTTACGATGGCGCTACTTACTGACCGATAAGGGCCGAACGCAGCCTCACTCGGCTAACACCCAAAAAGTCACTTTATATTAATGAACTTAAGTCACAGATTCCATTAACTCGGCAAATAATTAATATAAAATTATAATTACAAGATAATTTCGCTCTCGAGCCTCAAAACAGTTATTGCGACCGTGCACCCGACGCATGCGTCGATAAAACAAAAAATATTTGTAAAGCCGATATTATTATTGGTGTCGTAACATAACGGCAAATATCTCCATTAATATTTAACTTTGAAATGATATCAACTAATACCATTTAAAGTAGTCTTCAACGTTTAATGTGTTTTGACTCGTTTCTCCGGAACATCAAGATCATGTCAGCGCGATAATTAGAATCAATAATTTTGATAGCTAGCCCAAGCCGGGTAAGGAAACCAACAAGTCCAATTTCGGATGTGAGCAAGTCGGTAGGACTGACAGAAATAAATAGTCGTAAAACTGGCCTCATTAATATCCCAACGCCAGCGTATACAAAAGTATGCTTCCTAGATCACATGTTCGCACTTAATAGTCAAATAAATTAACTAAACGAGCAATCGTTTATATTCATTTTAGGTCGGATCATTTACAAGTTTATAAAAAAATCAATAGTAGCATAGAACTATTTACATAAATCTTCCGTAGAGGAATAAGTGACGCGATTATATACACCGTTTGTTATCTGCTTACGATGAAACAGGTCCACTCTCGCGTCCGCCGCGACCGCGGCGCACCGCCGGACACACGGTGCGTTTTCTCCCGGTGATCACATACGTGCACACATCATTAGCGTTCGAGTGTCTATAAACATGTGTGGACCACTTTTTCTGTACGACACGTTTTACATTTAACTTCACAGCACCAGTGAAAGGTGCAGTTGCACCTCTCAACGACGAACTTGGTCTCGGTCTTGTAGCCGCGGCCGCAGCACATGAGATCGCAGCCGTCCACACCGATGCTAGAGTCGTTGCACGCGCGCCCGTGCGTGCCGGTGATGCCCAGCCGAGGATTCTTCTCGCAGAAGCCCGGTGAAGACTCCAAATACACGAGATCTTTCGCCCCAGGGGCCTTGTGGTCGGGGTTGTGCGGCCGTAGCTGGAATTTGTAACGATCCCTCTTCGGCATCCTATGGGTTCCAGGATCGTTCCTCAGTACGGGAGTTTCGACATCAGTGTTGCCCATCAAAACTCTAGATGCACCATCGAACCGGTCTTTTAACGCGTCGCCCACGGAACGGAAACTCGGCAAGCGCATCCAGCAAGTCTTAACCGTGCACGATCCAGACATTCCATGGCACTTACATTCTTGACGCATCTCTGATTGAACATGCTGCAACAAAAAGATACATAAATAAAAGATAAAACATTGAAAACTTATTTAGTTTAGTCTCGCGAGGAGGTCTGTAATGATGTCCAAATATCTATAAATTCCTACGATAACAGTCGAAAGGTGATCGATGATTTACCAAGCGCCCTCCATCGATCGCATCTCACGATCGAGCAAATTGTTACAAATCGTAGGGAGGTGGGCCGGTCGTCACCGCGCGAACGCAAACCATAAATCATACTCTAGGGACATTCATCATTCTTAGAAGGTAGATAAATGACGCAGGGTTGGATACTGTAAGTATTTTACAAGGCCCGAGCACAGGCGCTTCGTAGAAAGCAGACGGTATTTATTCATTCACATGTAGATATGTAGCCGAGTACGTTCTAGTGTCCAAATATGCGTTAAACAATCGATGGAATGCCGTGAATATTCATCGCACGGACACCCAGCGCGAGTGTCGTGACAGGAATTAAGCGCGACATTTAACGACGCGCCTGGGTGACTCGAGGCGTCCGGCGATCCTTTTTGATGAATTTTAGGCAGGAACAGACAGTGGGTATGCAAATGTGGGTGTGCGGTGGGAGGGAGAAGCGCGAGCGCAACGAATGGGTGCCCGGTGCACGTCGCCACGCGATGGGCTGCGCCGCCTGACGCATAATTAATTTTAGACTTAAGCGACATGTCAAGTGGCTGACAATCGATCGTCACCCGTAATGGTAATGTAAACACGAAGCGGCGACATGTCCCAGTGCGATTGTTTTATGGATGTTTATAAGCGGCTCCCGTTCAAGTGGCGATTGGACGGAGAGTGTTGACCGATCGGTGCGCTGGCATCCAATCATCACTCACAAACTTTTACCCGTTGATTGCCTCGTTTTTGTCACAGACTTGACTCGACTGGATATAATGGATGCCGAACCGGATTCATTACTAACTTTCTCGATTAATAACGTCGCTTTAGAGTATTTTACCAAGCTTACAGCGTTATAACCACGTACCTTCTGTGCGTACGTTAATGTTTGGTTATAACATGGAGGTATTAAGCCACCTTATTAGAAAACGCGGACAAGTGTTTCTATTTTAGCAGACATAAACTTTATAATATAACCTGTACATTGCTACCGGGCGCTAGAATATATCACTGGTTAAACTGATCCAGGAAGTTTGGATGGAACTTACCGATCTGCCCGCTTCGTTGTTGTGCAGATTCATCTTCTCTCGCAATGTTTTGCCTCGCTCCCCCGTGTCGACGAACTCCCGACTGAATCTGAAGCCGAAACCGATGTTGTCACTACATCCCCCCCACTTCCAGACGCGCACATTGGCGGCGGCTGCGGCGCGGGTGCGATGGGGGGTGCGGTCCAGGTGGGAGTAGTCGCAGGTGCAGGATTCTATGGAGCCCTCGGCGCATGCGCGGGACACCGCGTGCGTGACCGCAGCGCTCGTTATAGCGTATATGAAGGCGGTCTCACGGCATCCTGTGAACAAAAACGTGCTGGTCAAATATCACTTATTCCACATTAAACTGCTCAGTACTGGAAATTAATTTCAAACTACAATTCGACCGCCATCAAACAAATCACAACTATCTTGTATATCGATATATCAACGATTAATAGGTTTTGAAAATTGTACAATAAAATATACAAATATAATTTATTCGGTTGGATTAGATTGACTAAATAGGAGAAAGCTAATCTACTGGAGGCTCCTATCCTATGAGAATACTGCTGCAGACAGCAGTAAAAATTCTGGCGAACGAACATAACCTAAACACTGAGTAAGGTGGGAAAACAATGTTAATTATTATTAACACAATCTCAATTCTAAGTAGGTACCGTTCATTAAGATATTTAATAAATCATCAAAATATTATGACACAAAGCTAATAAAATTTTAATTATCTACTTAAAAATTTCAAATAAGTTTTGTTATGAGCGAATTGAAGAATGCGCGCGTGGGCTCGTAATGAAACAACCTCCTACCTTAATATTGTTGTTTTGATAATAAGAACGGATTGTTTATGACATTTTTCACATAGGCATGTACGGTATTCTCATAATTAATTCATACCAAACATACGAGGGTCCTGTATTTTAATCAAACTTTATTATTGCTCGGGGCATGCGAGCAAAACAAATCTCATATCGTTATGTCGGCTAAGTATCGAATTTTCTAAATTCAAAACATTCGAGCTCATCAGTAAATGGCAACGGGTAAGGCGAGGGTCTCTAATGTTCGCTCGATCGGTATTTAACAGATTGTTTTCCTCTTTATTATTCTTCTTGTTTATTTTTTAATACCTCGTCTCGATATTTAAAATGTATCGAGGACAAATAATAGTTAATTTAAAAAATCCGAAGACTATATGATTACCATATTACGTATGACAATGTGGGGACCATACGAATCTGATATACAAATAATGACGTCTCACTCTTCAAAATGGGTCAAGCCGTTTGGGCTAGGAGAAGGAGGTCACAACGGAAGGAACATACATACATACTACTTCTGGGTCAAACGGGTCATAATAAAATGTTCTCTCTCTAATATTGTCATCACAATTCACTCAACACAATATAAAATCAGGTACATTCATCCGCCAACACATTAATCCACTGCCTCGTCCCGTATCGAATACTATAAATAATTAATGGCTCGGCATTAGAATCAAATACTCATAAAATACAATTAAAACAGAGAGGGTATATCTCGAAGATTGAAAATAAAAGAAGTGCCTCTTACCTACACGAGAGATTATAAATTTGATCATTACAAGTGGTAGGGCGCGCGCATCGAATTCTCTCTCTTAATATCGATTTAATAGCCCGCGTACTTTTTAATGATTAATATTCGATATTCAAGGTCTATGTCTACGCCACGTCGAGCAGCAAGAAAACGATGTTGTATTAAAAAAGAAACGAAGTATAGATACGAACTTTATTTACACAAATTTGACTGTGCATAAAAATTTACGTAATAACTTAATTTAAGTATCATCAAGCAATAAAATATATAAACTTTTTTTTATATTTTATAATACAGTTCAAATTATTAACTTATAAACTGTTTTTTTTTTGACAAAGATAAGCGATTTTGATTATATTGCTTGCGTAAATATGAAATGTAGAACATACAAGTTTGAAAGAGGTCTACCTCGAATTCACTGCCAGACTCCAAACGATTTTTATGTACATATTTTTTACTCAGAATTAAACATTGTGCTTAATAATTACATTGTTGCATTGTCTGCGGGTTCTTATATGAATCGTATGCCTTAGCTCTTAACTACCGACGATCCTTACTTAATTAATTATAAATTAAAATTAATATTCCGCCATCGCCCTTGGTGGTCCACTTGGCAGATCGTTAAACGTTTACAAATTCAGGAGTCCCGTGTATAATAAAATCAACATATAAATAGTTATTTATTGAAATGTATCATATTATTATTTGATGTAAAAAGAACTGCACGAAGAAATCGGCATAATTAAAAAGTAAAAAATAAAAGCGTTCATGACATACTAGTGACATACTAAGACACAGGGTGTTCAAGATTAATACTATTATGCAAAAAAATTAAATGATTCTTTAGCATTGTTATTAGTCGTTAAAATTATTAATGCCTTCACCCTTGGTGGTCTGTACGGCAGTTCGTAAAATGTCTACCATTTCAGTAGTAAGGAATGTTGTCAAAGCATTAAATGTATACATGTATATAGATACTAACAATATGAGGAAAGAGCGAGGTTCACCAGCATTATTAAGGACTCAATAAGCAAATGAAATCATTTTTTTTATTGAGTTGTCATCGTGGACCCGATATAAATTACGGCGAGGGCACACCGGCGCGGCGCGCTCCGCTCAGGATTCGCTTTTTGTGCTTTCATTTTGGATGTTACACAAAAGTATTTTATTCAGCAATTACTTGAGATGTTCGAGCGGGAATCTTAATGTCAATTTCGCCATCATTCAATGCTCGGACGAAATTAATTCAAGGCGCAGAATCCGAATGCGAGCGGTCGCGGAGTCGAGCATTTATCTTCGGTAATGAGTTGGAAACGTTCCCTCGCATTAACTATAACAAATAGGCGCGGGCCAATTAAATATGGCACACGTAAATTACGCTCGTAAAATAATAGCTTTCGGCTAATCCTATTTACTGTTGACATCTTAACGGACGTATAAAAGTTGTAGTTGTTTGGACAGGCTCATAATTATGTCGTTGATTACGGCACATTTCCTTGCCTGTGCTAGCCTAGTGCCAGTTCTGTCGCCTAGTGCTATAATTCTATATTATAAAATATTCCTGCTGTATAATTGTTAAAATTCCTGTCACGTATATAGCTTCTTCCCTGTAACATTTAGTACCTCATGAACTTAGTCGTGTCAAATAGTGATTACGATCCTACCTACTTAGATTAAAAGTTGTAAGGGTTAGGTTAAAATAATACGTTAGCTACCAGAACTTCTCGTTAGACGATATCGATCAATGCAACGGCAACTGGTCACGTATCTTAAAAGTAGTTTCTGGTATGACATAGTTGGGTGGAGAAAAACCCTTGTTTCACGGGTGGCCTTACCACGTGCTGCGAGTTAATATAATTACAATCTAAAGACAGCAACAGATTCAATCTAGGACTGATAAAATGAATGCCTGCTGAGAATTAAATGTTGAAATTTTAATTTTATTATGCATACAAGATACGAGATAACGCAATTTTATTACTTATTAAGAATTTAAACAGCGTCATAGACATCATATTGATTTTCGACGCGATCTTGTATGGTTATCTGTTAATTGATGATCATTGGCTAGTCTCGACCGGTTTCACGTAATTAATTCGCAATTTTGACTGTCAATATGGCAATATTGTTAAAAATACTTAATTTGTCAAAGGATCTTGAAGCGACCGAATACGTTGTGTAGGTAATTGTTGAGCGTTATTACATAAAAAAATGTGTTGAGTCTATTAATCTATGTCATTGGTTGGACATTATCGTATGAAGATACTTAATTATGAGAGATTTCTAGCCTTTTGAGGCATTTAAAACCTTTTATGGGCTTAAAATAACAAGTAGATCTTTTACCTTTAACAACAACCTAAATGAATAATAAATATTATACTTACCAGTAACGTGGGCTCTAAATCTTATGTTAGCATCCAGTTTGAATATAGTAATTAATTAAATCTAATACAATGCGTGAAAAATGCAAATATAAGCATATGTATAAAATTTAATAATTTATCTGTCCGCTGCGGTCGCCCATCGATTTTCCCCGACAACAAAGCCGATTGTCGCATTTTGCAAATAAAACGCGACGTAGAAAAATTATGACAGATGTAAAAAAGCCTCCATCGGAGACGGTACATTAGTCACGGTATTAAATTAAATGTAAATGTATTAAGTCTTTATCTATAGCCCTAATGTGACACAAACTTCGCTATTAACGATTTACACGAGCACATATTTGTTGATGAAATCGAGTATTAAATTTGAATAGAAACTGGATATTTTGATAGGCAGTATTTTATTAAGACATTTTCGTTCCCATCAAGTCGGAGTCAAATAAGAACAAATATGATTAATGTGAACCAATAAAGGTAAATTATTATTATAACTGATAATAAAGTACTGTCGGTGGATTATCTGTGCGGATAATAAATGGTCCCGGAGTCGTTTTACAACGCGAGCGAGCATCGGGCGATAATTCCAGCCCGCTCGATTGGCAGTTAAGGAGAGGCGTTGAGGATTTATAAAAGTCTAAAAGTCGTAAATCCATAAGCCGATGTCTGTTGGCCGCTGTGTTAAATAAAACTTAATCAATGTTGACATTTGACGAACACCTGGTACCGATGAATGAGCCGTTAAATAATTCAAAATTAATGCACTAATTAAACCTTTTCCCGTACGCGTTAAATCGTCGAAATGTTATGTTCCGGTAAGATTAATACGAAAGATTGACTTGTGATGGTTTTCTCGCATCGCTCGTACCTTATTTATGGCGACTCGACTTATTCAAATTTGATGTGACGTGATTACTCAAAACAACCATAAATCACCTGTATCACACCGGCTTTTGTACCGTCCTATCGAGGACCGTTCCATCGGACACGATGAGCTCATAATAAAGATTGGTTATTTTCTTTTAAACTATATTTACGATAATTTAATGATCTTTTATCTACAACAAAATTAATGTCGTTTTGATGAAGTGGCATGGAACTCTCGGAATATCACTTAGCTTTTATATGTTTAACATGTGTATAAATAGTTTTAATTGTTGTGTCCATTAATAACTATAATTTCTATGTTCCATTTCAATAAGAGAGCGGTTATCACTCCGTTATTCAGTCATGAGGGTTCAGTTGTCTTTTAATAATCTCCCTTTTCCTTTTTAATGGACAGTTGGATACTTTAAGAGAATTTTTATCGTGAAAGGGCGTCTAAAATAGAAGTAAAAAAGTGCAGTAATTCATTTTCGTTATGCTATGTTATGGGTGATAATTTAACATTGAATCCCGAGACGGAGGCATTCCTGTGACAATTCAGAATTACGTCCCTCATATATCACTCATTGTGAGCCGCACAAAGCGTCCGGAGCTACCACTCGCTACCACCTACCACTTCGCAGCCCATTCATATGCAGCACAAAGACATTTGTTTTCAAACTACCAACCAAAAAACGCACCGAACATAATTAGTTCTTAAGTGAGCTATCTTTGTATAGAATGCAATCGTTAATAAAAAGGTCGAGCAAAAATTACATCAAATATTCACATCGATCGACTATATCGTATCAACATCGTCCAATTTCGGATTCACAAATCGTTCGTATCTCGAAAACAATTCAAACGCCACCAACCTAAAAGTTTTATCTAATTGAGCATTAAATATTTCGTCGAGGGCATTTTATATTCGTTTTATTTTCGATGTCGATCGTTTTATACGTTTTATCCACCCACGACAAAACTGTGATCTGGAGAGACATGAGAAACCTTCAGAACGGGAAATATTTGAGAAAGGTCGTTTTATTAGGCTAGTTACCTGCTATTAGGAGCAGCTATAGGTGTAAACGTTGCTTCCGTGGTGCGTGCAGCTCGGCGTCGCTAAACTTCGCGGCGGGAGGCACGCAGCGGGCATCCGGACCCTACATTTCTCTATTCTCGGGTCAACAATGACCCGTACTACAAAAGACGGACTTTTGTACAGTTGTCATCGTCGGTATTAATACGATCCTTGAGGTTTACTACAATGAGATGAAGACATTATGATCCGTCAATGGCTTGTCGACGTCATTACTGATGATTTTGTTCTGCTCGAGAGTGCTTTGTATTTACGAGCGATAATTACTAAAACGGAGCCCTATTCAGATATTGTGAACAACGATGAACTGCGAGGACGTGAAATCAAATATACGAGCTTTTTTTTTCAAAAATAAGTAGCGTTGTGACGGGCTCCTGCGGAGTTCGCATGTCCGTTTTTATGCGTTTCACAAATGGACGTAATTTCAATGTATTAAAAATGTTTATAGGGTATATTTGCGGCGGACCTGTTATCCTCCGCGTGATTCGCCCGCCCCGGCTGCCCTTAATAAAGCAATATGCTCTAAATGCATCAGCATACAGCATACATTTTATAATCTCTTGCTCTTTTTATCGATTTAAATTATTACAACGTGGCCCGTAACCCCGCGTACTGTGTCTGGATTTTAATTTAGAAAAATGTTAGTCTACTTTTATAGTTTATTGGCTATTGAATAAAATTACTGTATTTATTTTTGCTTTAGGCGCTCTCCGAAATGTATAACTGTGTCGGGGCGTAGTTTCTTTAATCGATTAAAAAACTTTGATTAATACTTTAACTATGAATCAATGAACAGTTATGATTTTTTTCATGGGAGACGGTGGTATACGAGCAATCGTTTAACCTGATGTTAAATGACCGGTACCTATAGGCATCCGCAACAAGTAAATGAGTCGCAGATGCGTTGCCTACCGTTAATAAACAGTGGGGGGAGACAAGTTAAAGGATATTCTCTTATATATTCTTTTCCTATACATCCACCATCTTCTCCTTTCCATCCTATCCCTATTAGGAAAGGATGGAAAGGGGAAGAGTAGTAAAATTGGGCCTCCGGCATCTCACTCATCAGACAAACGCAGAAGAATACTTCTACTTCACGCCTGTCTTCTATGAGGTAGTGGTATTTCACAGGTCGAGCCTGCCCATTCGTGCAACAGATGTTGTTGTTGCGGGCTACCACAGTCAAAATGATATAGTGGAATACCTCTAAAGATATAAAAGGTTTTATTTTTACCACTAATACTTTGCTACTACGATTGGAATACGGTCATTATTCATCATGGATCCATATTAGATCATGTAAAATGTATATACAGACAACCTGAACTATCCACAAATCTGTTTAGCCATTTAGGATTACATCTCTAGATAATGTTTCTCTTTCCAAACAAATAACTATTCGAAGAGGAGAAAAAAGATTGTATGCGCATTTCCTTATTAAAATAGTCCCGGGCATGAATTTCAAGGAGGTTCTTTGGGTTGGAAGGTTTTGGTTGAGCTTGACAGGTAATAAAACTATAATCCAGTATCTGATTGGTCACGACAGTATCTCAGTCGATCTGACCTATTTCTAAATTAGCGAAAGCTATTACCACTACTAGGTGCTGTTCGTTAATCACTGCTCAGTATACAGGTACAGAGAGAGAGTAAAGATTCAAATACCGAAGGTCAGTAGATTGTCAGAACATAGTGACGTTTATTAGAAGTCAAGCCCGTGATAAAGGTATTCTGTAGCCGAGAGACATTTCGGAGTGAGGGCTAATAGAAACATCGTTTACCCGAAACGTTTGCGCGTGTCATTAACGTAAGAAGCTTTTGGGTCAATAACCGGACCGCACGGTACGGCCAGTACGAACGGATCCCGATATCTCGAATACCGAATTCGAAATGAGATCGAATTAGGCCGAGATACGGGAGTGAATGCTCTTAATTTTGAAGATAACCCACTAATGTGAGCTGAACCCCGTTCTACGAGATGCCTTTTAGTGTTATGCGCTTTTATCGATTGGAACGGATACATTTCTCATCTATTTTGAGGCGATTTGGTTTATTATGTCAACGACGTATGTCATATGTTTTACGTAACTTCTAGAACACATTAACTGTTTATTTTATACCAGTAGACAATAACTAAGCAAGCGTTTAACGATTTAAAAAAGAAGTGACTTAGTATGAAAAAGGAGGGAAAGATAGATCTTAAAAAGAGAGGATAGGCTCCGAACAACATAAATGGAACTATATCCGAGACTATATGACGCTGGTTCAAGTTCACCAATCAACCACCAAAATTCATGATGGTTCGCAGAATGATTAAGGTTCGATGAGATACTAGTAAAGGGTGTACACATGATCTAAAGCTCTAATGAATGAATTCTATCCTGCCAAAAATTAAAAATAAGGGCGTAAAGCTAACAATTAGCGTGTACGTTTACTCTTACTTGTGCTATGTTAAAATTTTATAACTTTTTTATTTTATCACCTCAAAAAAAAACGTAAAATTGATTGCCTGAGCTGGCCTTTTTGCCGTAATAATGAATAAATGCGATGTACGAACCAGATGTTCGCGAGACCATAATAAGGTGTATCGCATACAAAGCATCGAAATCGGACACCGGAGATAGGGCAGACCTGACCCAGCTGACAAATTTATTCAAACATCCACACAACTCATAATCAAACTATTTTGAACCTTATAGTCAAGAAAATAAGCAACGTGTCATAACTTCTTCTTAGCAAAACATAATACAGACAAGTTGTTGTAAACATTTTAATTTTCGTGAGTGCTTTATGAATTAATCTCGCCTTTCTTATTACGTTCCGATTCTTGAGCGTTACAGAAAGTAAATATACGACCGTTCCCTTTTTGCCGAGGAGACAGGGCATTCAATTTTGTAGTCTAACCTTTATTGTGTAGCTAATGGCGATCTTTTTGCAGATTTCTATCTATAGATAACATCTAATGCTATTCAAATAGACGCAATGGAAACGACCGGCGCAATTGTGAACCGGTGTTAAGAGGATGAAACACGTTTTAGCCTATTTTCTTTAATGCATCGAAGCGGAATTGATACAGATTAAGATCCGAATCTTAGATCCTATCCTATTTCTATTTAGGTTGACTACAACTGACTGAATAATTACGAACATACCTCTTCATTTTTTTACATTTAAATGTTGACAAAAATTTATAATATTCAAAAAATACTTTTATAGATTACAAATCACAACTGTTGTAAATGAAATTTCAAATATTCAGGCCTAAAGCTATAGCGTCGATGTTAAAAAACATTCGAAATTCAAATAAAAAGCGACATCGATAAACGGGAATCCGAACGTCACTCGGTCGCATGTAATTGATCCGGGATGTTTTATCTTGATGAGCCCTTTATACGTGCCCCCGACGCGCTACCCTCCCGTTGAATACAGATAAAATCTTTTAAAAGGGTTGCCAACTAAAGATATCACTTAATTTGTAGCTACTCTTTGTAACCGGGATTAGGGGGACTTATTATAAAAAAACAACCGTTTTTGGCGTTTACTTTTTTTTAACAAAGTACGAATTTTAGATTTGGCGACAAGTTATCGATTTCATTTTTTAAAAGATTATAACTGAAGTACGAAAAGCGATAATGTATTTCTTTAGTATTTTGCTAAGGGTTTAGAGCTTATCTTCTTATGTCGAATTTTGTTTTGTTTATCTTTGTTTCGATATAATGAAATTGAAACAAACGAATGACGCGTGTTACTAAAATCGCAAATTAAGCTTTGTGTTTTTTATTGTCCGCTTATTTTTCAAATATCGAAGCGAGGAACGTGAGCCAGGTATTAAATTGTCAGGCCAAATCAATGTTAGGTCCTAATTAAGATTCTAATAAATAATTTTAATATTCAGTTTCCATTATGCTTATCGGATAATTTGTTGGAGTTGATGTCTTAAAAGACATATGGTATACGTAATAAATCTTAATTCGACATCGTATCAAAATATTTAAAGGTTTTTGTACACTGTGGAATATATGTAGGTATCGTATCCTCGCAATAAGTATTTTGTATTGAAATATCAATTGTATGTCAAAAAAAAATCTAAATAATTTTTATGAATTATAACTTATTATGAGTATTAGTAGATTTAAAAAAAATTAAGACTTTTAACCTATCTAGACTTGAACAATAGCGATTAATGAGAACTGAACTTTTATTGAAATATGGATAAAAAAGATGTGATAAGAAAGCATTGTGATATGGAATTATCACAATAACACTGATTAGGACAAAAAATTATATGTTATCTTACCTCTATCAACAATTTTCCCGAATAAATTCTTTCCACGTAAGAAATTTCTCGTCGTGCAGTTCCATCTTCTGTATTTGAACTGGTGCTGGCACTCCACCACAGCCATGTTGGCACCTTTGGCAACAGCTGTCAACACACCCGGGTTCTCTTTGGCAAGACGCCGCTGCTTCCGCCTCAGTGTAGAATGAACTCCGGCGTCCATGTACAGCACGCCGGGTGACATAGGCGAGATGTTGTTCGGTTCACCCGCCTTCGCTATGCCCCTGTTGAAGAAGAACGTTTTGAGTTTAAAGTCTCATATTTATTAATTAAATATTTGATTTCATCTAGGAATAACATTTAATGTAAGCGAACTTCATCGGAGAATGAACTGTCTCACTTTTGTATAATTCCACTACAACTCCTTTGATTCATTCACTTGCTTACTTAAATTTCTGTTTGTTCTACAAACAAAAATCAAGGCAGCATATTGCTCCTCCCGGTCTTTCATATTAATTATTTTTTTGGACACTATTGAAATACTAAATATTATAACATAAATATAGGCGTTAATCAAGCTACAAGCATTTTTTTATTTATTTTATTGTTTTATGTAGCTTATTTTCAAGATTCCCTTTTGTCACCACAATGAAAGACAATGCCAAGATTGTCACAAAACGATCAAGACTGAGAACTGTGAGGGAGAGAGGAGAAAAAAAAAACAAAACTAACAAAACCCGAACGCCACTTAAGGCAATGGGTGCAACTCGAAATGAAATGCTCATTTGAGAAGGTAAAGACAACAAACAATTGACGACCGAAACGTCAATCCGCAGACGTTTAGATAAATATTTGCGTCGCGCATTAATCGTCGAGGGCCGAGCGAGTAAACATAAGCCGAGAGCGATCGACATCTCGGCCCTGTCGACGCCGGCCCCGTACTCAAGGATATATCGCTCGAAGATTAAACAAAAGCATCATACATTCATAGCTTTGTGAACGCCATCGGTTATTTCACGCTAACAGAACAATCCATGTAGCCGTTCATTCATTTCCCGACTGACGTATTCGATGTTTCTTGATGAAGGTGTAGAACTAAAAAGTACGAGAGGTCGCGCACAGCGGTCCCTCAGCGGTCTGGAAATCGTATTACTTTTCTATTTGCCCTTCTTTGTAGTCGAGTGTAACGTAAATATGAACACGCTCGTCGGAAATTCTCATTTCCTTCGAGAATTCATGGAGACGGACGATGCGGCGTTTTTGGGGCGCTTAATGTGGCTATTTAAAACTATGATACGGTTTTGTGTGGCTTCGTTGAAAAGGCTACGATGATGGACGGCTATGTTTGACAAACTTGATAAACTGACCAATGATGTTAATTTTTTTGAATAATCCTTAATTCTTATAAATTAAAAAAACTCTCTTTACAAATAAAAAAACAACCTATTAAATTAAAATCGCCGTTTTTTGGAACATTTAATTATCCATTTTTATGCCATATGATATGTAATCATAAATAACATTATTTTTAGATGAAAAAGAATATTTTTTGATCGAGAACATCTTTGCCCCATTATAGGCTCCAGGTGCTTAAAAATGGTGAACTGGATTACCGTTAAGACAGAATAAATCTTACTAACATCCTCAATAACATGATGCTTACGTTAAAAAAATATTGAATTATTTTTATTTGATTTTGATATTAACTATTTATATTAACTAGCGGCAACAAAAAGCAGATTAAGGATATTTATTATATTTTCAATCAGTCAGAATGGTTTACGCCAACACAGTAACAAACTGAATTAAGTTCCCGTCATTATAATTTAACTAGGCTTGCTTACCTAATATTCTACTAATAAGGTTAAGGCTGCGTATTTAGTTCACGGCTTCCTTACAACGTGATGAATCTGTAGAAGCCTCTTTAGGTCCAACAGTGGCTCTAAGCCCAAAAAATATTTTACTTATGAAATGCACAAAATATATTAAAGTAAAAAAATAAGTGTCAAGTTAAATAGATATTTAATCTCTGGGAACGGTCGAAGGGATGTCCATATTTGTCCGTCGATGAGTAAAGTCCTTTACACTTGTCACTTTGGTAGGAAACCAAATACAAGACACGAGATGCCCGGGAAAAAATCGTGAATAGCTTTCACAAGTAAACGTGATGTTTGCACAAAGATAAAGCCTGTGTGAATG
>DWTW01000331.1:0-17330 GCA_018246275.1 Papilio slateri
TATATATATATATATATATAGATATACCCGTGAAAAGCATTACTCTTCTTTTGGTCAGTCAGGTAAAAAAGAAGCGTTTTTTTATAACGAGCAGGGGTCGCCCTACGAGGGTGTATAAACATAAGAGATCTCCGACGTCCATGAATGCCATGTTCATGATGCCGGCCTTTAAGGAGGACGTACTCCACGTTCTCTTCTTGAAGGATCCTAAGTCGTATTGGTTTGGTTATACTGCTGGCGACATCATTCCATAATGCGATTGTGCGAGGCAAGAAATTACTCGAAAAACGCACGGTGGCGGAATGCTATCCATCAAGATGGTTTAGATGGTAGTTGGAACTCTGTGGTGTTGAGCAATGTTGAAACTCAGCGGCAAGAATAATACCGCTCAGAGATGCGAGTGTGAGATCGAAATTGCGCCTTATACAGCTACAAGCGGTGGGCCGGCAAGAAATACTGCTTCGCTCTGCTGAGCAAACCAAGCTTTTTGGATGCCAACTTGGCCTGGTCTTCCAAGTCACCACGAAACTGAACGTTATTCGATATGTCAACGCCGAAAATATTGATACTGGCTGAGGCAACCAGGGTTCTAGAAGTTAAGAGATAGGACAAAGGGTTCTTTTTTAGCGGTAGACGGGCAAACTTGTGTCCTTTTAAGATTGAACTGTACAAGATTTTGTCGACTCCAGTTCGAGATATCACCTACTAAAGTCTCAAGTTTAGACACAAGATTCTTCCGGTTCTCGTTGGCGCTAGCCCGAGAAAAATTTGCGCAGGCCGTGTACAGCGCATTTCCGGTATTATCGTCTGCATAGCAATGGATGTTGCTAATTTGCAGTATATCGTTGATATTCAGAAGAAACAGGGAGGAAGACAGTACACACACAGGACACCCTGTACATGCACCGTCAACAACGACCTTAATGCCAAGACCCTCAAGAAAGTTGGTAATCCAGTTTGGTTATGTATAAAAATATGTCTAAATATTAGTGATAGATCCTAAGCTCCACATAAATGGCTTGGCTTCCTTAGTAAATTAAAAGAAAGTTATTATTATTCTTTTACTCATATTTTACTATTTTACCGTGAGTTCGTACTACCGAATCCCTTTCTGAAAATACTGAGATCACAACATGTTTTTTACGCTAATGTTTAGGCAGTGCAAAGTCACGGTTAAACTGTCAACAAAACAGTACTACTATCCTCATAAATATATTTCTGTGATCTTGAGAAGTACTGTGACCAAAATTGAGAAATAAGTGTTACGGTGGTTCGGACTTGTCGAAAGGATGAATGATGAGAGACTCACAAGAAATAATTATCGTCGTAAAAGCGAATGGCAGTGTTGGCAGACGACGTCTCAGACGAACTTATGCTTATTGATCTGATTAGTAACATACTAAAGAAAGGCAATATACAGAATACCCGTAAATGACGATTTGAATGAGTGGATGTATGTATGGAGAAGAAGCGAGAGAAGTGTGCCAGGATCATTGCTATCCGTCTTGGTTACGGGTGTGACCCTTAATGAAAAGTCCTTTGATGATTGATATCTCTAAGTTACGGTATTTTTTTGAAAAGGCTTACTGAGCAAACATCCAGTTCTTAGAGAGCCTTTTTTAAAATATCAGTTCAGAATTTGACGATTTTAATTCGAAACTTTATAAACTGTCGAGAAATGATATGTCGAATTGAGACTGATTCGTTCAGTTCACAATTTACTAACTGTTTATAATATGGCTAGTCCGATTACAAACTAACAAAGTACATAATCGGTATCGGTGACATGTTGAGACCTTATAACTTTATAGACTTTCCCTTTAATAAACAAATATTATACAAATAATGCAATAAAAGTAGCATAGCGGTAGAAGCCATACGTGTGTCATTGCATTAAGGTTGTACAATCCTATTACTGAGCCTCCTTGATACTTGCAAGCTGCATAAGTTAGTATTACATGTTTCATAATGTTTACAATATTAACAGTTATATAAGTATTAACATAAGTTAATTTTTTTTACTGACAGGAGGGTATTGTTCTTCTCGTGTATGTCTGTATATATGTATGGAGAGGGTATGAATGGGAGAAGGAAATATCCTTTTCCAGTCTATCCCCTCTGTACTTTAAGGGTAGGCAACGCATCTGCGACTATATGCTTGTTGTAGATGCCCATGGGTAGCGGTCACTTAATATCAGGTGACCCGCTTGCTCGTTTGCCACCTAATTCCATTAAAAAAAAATGTCTGTTCCATTGTGTCCACCTGTAGCCTAAACGGAGTCACCGATTTTGAAGTGAGCTGTCATTAGATTGGGTATTTCTCTGGTTATCTCTTACTTGTTTGATTATTACCATCACAAAACTTCTTGAAAATTCACGCAGAGTTTCAGGAGTCGAGGAGATTAAGCGCCATTCAAAACTCATTCATGCATCCACTGGAATCTCATATGTAAATCTTTGATAGTATAAAAATCGTTTCTTACATTATGTACGAAACGACATAGAACTCAAGTCTAAGAGGTTTATGTAGGTTTAGTCTGTGTAGATTCGAAACTTCTAAGGCTCGTCGTCGTTAGTTTATCAGCCTTGGGAATCCATTGAAGGCGCGGCTATTTTATTTGATGGAACATAATTCAAATTAAGATGCGTTAAGGTTAAGTAACTCAAAAACTACTTAAAAGTTAAGGGTTCGATAATAAGATCTATTGGGAATAATCAATTTTGCATGTTTCTTTCTCATTTAAATATGTGTCTAAACATTTGTTTTAGTATGTGTAAAAAATAAATACACAAATTATTATCAGGCATGAAATATTGTTTAATAAATAATTCAACAAATTAGTTAAGTATTAAAAAAAATATAATATCTTTTAATAAAAAGTACATGAAATTGTTTACAATATTGTGAACAATGCTTAGATTTAGATTACAGCTAGAAATTATCTAAAATAAATATCCTTATTAAATAAATTATGAGCATTACAGTAAAAAAGTCGGAATTAAATACAAGTAGAACAATCATTCATAAATTATCTAAAACAAAAAAGAGCGAGACGTGTTATGGGACTCCCAGTCCAGTAATATGCTGCGAATATTACCGCATTTATCGTATATATTATTAAATAACAAATACAATGAAGGAATGGTAATAAAATTGTATTTTAAAATTTATTCCAAGTTTTGTTTATCAATTTATGAAAATAAACATTTTATTATTAATTGTAATTATAAAAATATAAACAAATCATCCGAATAAATCAGTACATTCAATTTGAGTAATTCTAATAAGTAACAGTTCTTTAACAAGGTCTCGATCGGACACTTTTTCCCGTCTAACCCACATCCGGTAAACGATAAGGAACATAGTTCCAATAATTATTTTTGTTCTTATGTGACATCGGCGATTATCATAGTACATATAGATTGTTCTGCAACATATATTTTATTACTCTATGTACTTTTATGTAGGTATATTAATATCGTCACTTTCGTACATAAGAAGTGTCGATCAATTAACAAAATACGACCAATTAACAAGTGTCTGTATGATTTAAGATTTATTAAAGCGTATAAAGATAAACTTAAGGTAATAATAGATGAGAATTTTTTTTGTGAATAATAATAAGTAATATATGACTACTTATTATTTTAATAATAAAGAAAATAATGTTGACTTTGACGCAGCAAAGTCTAGAGACTAAAAAAAGGGTTGTTCGTTTGTATTCAAAACAATTATTAACATCATTTTTCAGATAGGAAATACCTTAATATGATTAGTTAGATAATATTACATAAAATTGGTTACTCCTTTTTTATTTGCCTAAATTAAGAGGTACACCACTATTTTAAGTCGGATATCACTGACTAACTCAACGCCGTTTCTAATGCCCCCCCATACATAATTTTTAACATTAAAAAATTTATTTGTTCACTTGACTTACGACTTTACTTTCTTGATGACTCTAATCACCCAGTTGATATTTTGGTAACGTCATACGAAATTATACCTAATAATTATTTACTGCATTTTTTTAAGAATTCACTTTTTTTGTTAAATTTCGCACAGCTATCCAGCATTGCATTTAAATAGCCCGGAGCGAAATTTTGAATTGTCCCCCTTAACCGTGAAACCCTGTGGGGCGTGGGACCCACGTTGGGAAACACTGGATTACACGATTGATTTTTTGTATAAACTAAAAAAATACGATCGTGATTTTTTTTAAACCGAATAAACTAGTGTTTGATCACAATTCCACCTAGTGTTAAGTGGCGGTGTGGTCAAAATATGGGACGCACTAGTTTAGCATAGCCTTTTCAGTCTTCTCTTGAAGATCTCTTGTTGCAACTCTTTGTTATAACTGTTTTGTTGTCGTCACAAAGATGAAGTTTATTTAATTAACATAAAAAAAATGAGAACAGATAAATTTAAGCTTTGTAAGTACACAAACCTTAAATTTGAAATGGTGCCTGCTACGTTTTACTCATCTGAGGTAAGCCAGAAGTGGAAAAACATTTTCAGGCCTGTACTCTGTGAGGTCGAATGGACCATAAATGCAGTAGTAGGACATAAAAGTGAGCATATGAGTATACTTAAGCGTTATCACAATGTTATATTATAGGAATTTAAGTACAATAAAAGCTGAAGATTCCTTTTGCTAGTTTATGAAATATGTAAGACCGTGAGCACCGATACCAAAACATAACGGCGTAATCATTCCCATTAAACTACACAAGTATATTAATGAATATGTGCCAATTATTGTTATCACCTATTCAAATCTGTAAAACCTAAAACCTATTCAGTCTTATAAGCCGAGTACGCTAAATTCGATACATCATTGTAAGATCTTCTATCCCAGCCGCCGCCGCTACCGCCGCCGCCTGAAGCCCAGCCGTGGCTCTCGTGACCACCTCCGCTGCTCTTCTGCGATATGATCTTCTTGATTGCGATGATGCCAGCCAACAAAAGTGCGATCTGAAAAACCCAACATAATAAATGTTTAGAATATAATTTTTTTAACGCAGGTATGTTCTTAAACTGCCGCCTGAACTCAGGTGGCTACGTAACGGCGGTGACGTCACGAATAGGCCTAACCTCAAAGAAAGCGTGAAGAAGATGTATTTTATAATTCTGTGGTTCGCCTGATAAGTTCGGGACTGTAAGCTCCATTGACATCTACTATTCCAATTAAAAACAATTAAAGATCAGAAATAATTTATAAAGAAATCGATTCGATCACTAAGCGTGATGTAGAACGGTTTGAATAAGCATAATATTTTTTTCAGTTCGTTACAATGCTTCATTGTTCAACGAAAACTGCAACATCTGTATTCAACGTGCAGTGGATGTATGTAAAATTTTCGCATTTAATGCATACTTTACACTCATTAAAATTGGGCCGGAGGCCCAATTTCAGTCCTCTTCCCCTTCCCACTCTTTCCTTATAAGGATAGAATGGGAAGGGGAAAAAGATTGGATGGGGTGGGTATGAACAGGAGAAGGAAATATCCTTTTTCCTGTCTATTCCCTCTGTCCATTAAAGGTAGGCAACGCATCTGCGACTCATTAGCTCGTTGCAGATGCCCATGGGTAGCGGTCACTTAACATCAGGTGACCTGCTTGCACGTTTGCCACCTTCTACCAGAAAAAAAACCGCATTATTATGGCGAAATAATTATTAAAATTCATTAAGTACGTTAAAAGATTACTCATTACAATAAATAAACATAACTATCCCGTTTATGATATTAGTATAGGTATGTCGGCTTCCCTTGTGTACATATAACATGCATATATGATTACACGAGTCAATTTTCAAAAGCTTCAGAAGGTAAATTTATAATGTATTCATCTACCTATCTATCTAGTATCTCACTGACGACGATGCAACTAAACTACCACAAACTAAATAACCAATCTTATGACGACTGAAATTTGAATCTCAGTATAATTATAGCTATCGTAGATTATATATTATTATTAATAATAAAAAGTATGGTAGTAAAGTATTTATACCCAACGAGAAGGAGGCAATATTTTAACTCACAAATAAAAAGTAATAATCGATTTCAATTGAATTACTTATTACGCCTGCAAGTGGAGATAAGCTTATTATTATTATTTATTACATCACAAATAAAATGTGATTGAAATATGTATGAAAACAACTATGTAATCTAGCGAGTACGTGGTTGTTAACATACGAAACAACTAAGTTACAAAGAGTACAGTTGAACTTTTATGCAAAGATGAATCAGAAAAAAAAGAATTTAAAAAGTAAAAAAGAAAACCAAAAACATATTACGATAGGTGGGTGACCTGCCGAAAATTCTGCGCACCATCATTTTTCACGCGTTTCATCATTCTGTTACCATATTAAGGTTTGATTCTATCTCTAAGGTCGCTTTTATAATAGCGAAGTCTCTCGGTTTGATAATTGGACGATTCGATTTTTTTCTCATCGATTGTCCCTTTGTTAGTTTTTATTTATTTATTTAGGCTTATACTATTATTAATTATAAGCATCATAAAGATTATGTATCTATAAAGATCACAGTAAAATTTTATGCAAATATCTTGAATTTCCTAAGAAAGAACAAGCCTGAAGTTTTATGGGTCAAACGTTTTACATTCTGTAAAACTTTTAAAAAGCTGTTACAGAAGTTTGATTCGTTGTCTTCGTTTTATGTTTACAATTTTTAAAGTACTTTGAGAGCTTTATTTGTTTCCGGGTGATTGATTCAGTGGCTCAGTGGTGAGTGCGCTGAATGTCTAAGTTTAATCAGCACCCTTATAGCTGAGTGCCGAGTTTCTATAAGATCTATAGACAATATAAATTTATTTGAATACAATGGTTACATTTTCTTGTAAAAATTACTGTAAAATCAATTTGCGTTTCGAACCGTCATAGCTCCAGTCTGGATGACGCTCAAATGATATTTTTAGAATAAGATGTCCTATATATAGCATAGACCTCAATATCAAACGTACCATGTATCGATTATGTTACTTTATGGTTCCAGATTAATTGACATCTGAAATATGTCAATTTTGTTACTGCCTGTCAAAAAGAAATGAAATCCTACCAAATACATTTCGTGTAAAATTGGTTGCCACGACTCACAAGTTTATAATAGGTTTTTTCCAAAGTTTGGCTTGGCCGTTTATGTCCCTGGAACGTGATATAACATTTAAATCCATAATGGATAGTTTATACGAGGATTACAAAATGGGCTATTCGAACGTCCGTTTTAGCACAAATCGGAGCTCAGCTAGGGGGCTCTCTACTAGAGATCTCATAACCTTTCACAGTAAAAGCATTATGACCTTCTGAGCCTTGGCAACCAATTTTACATGAAATGTTTTGGTAGGATATCCTCATGGCTTTATATACCTCCAGATACAGCGTTCCATACAAATTTGACGTTCAAAAGTGACGCTCGATTTTTGTAGTGTCAGTGTGTGAGTGAGAGAATTTAGTGTATTACTTACCGCGATTACATTAGTGGGCGTCCCTCGAATGTATACCGGCGTAATGTTGTTACCCCAAATTGGGATATGATGAAAACATGAAAAACATTTTTAAGTTTTAAGAATTGTTGATTTGTAGGACAGTTTGAAAGGACTTTAAAAATGACTACAATAAATAATAAAATAAATATCTTCTAAACTAAAACTAAAGAAAGAACTCCTAGTGGAAATAATGATAATCCCCTTGTTTTGATAGATAGCATTATAAGAGGTCGTAAAACTTTTTTACCCTGGTATTTACTAAGATAGTAGCCGACATTTTGTTTTAAATAAAGCTTAATTATTTACAACCCTTTTTAGAGGGCTTTTAGATAGCTACATGATAAAGTCAGATTTTTTATTAACTCTCCCGTTATTAACTTTATATCACAAAATTATTTTAACAAAATTATTTGACAAAATCAAATTAAATTACAAAACATATTTTAATATTATATATTTTTTTAAATCTATAGTCTTTTATATTTAGGGTAAACAGAATTTTGTACACATTTGTGACAACACTTAACATGTTTTGGTGTTGTATGAACCCAGAGCCGTAAAAATTATTATTAAAAAAATATGGCGTCTTATTGTAATATTTTAAAATGTATATTTAGATGGGTGTAAGTAATTCAGGATACGTCATAAAATTAATTAATTATGAAATGTGATATGGGTCGTACACTTATCTTCATTTGAGGTATAGTTTTTACATTATTTCACAGCAGAAACCGTCATTTTCTTTAATCACAAACACGGAGATTTTGAATTCATGGCGCGAGAAATAAATGACAGCGGAATTTTACGAAGTCGCCAATTGGTGACTTAAGGTGGCTTCACTTTTGGGTCCCGGATACTCCACCTGGAGGTAGATAACATCCTTGGATATCCCTTTCTTTAGAAGAATTAAAACTCTTGACAGACTTCAGGGTGATATTAAAAATACGCTAAAGATTAAATGTATATCGCGATACATACAAATGTGACATACTAGATGTTGCCCGCGGCTTTGCACGCATTCGTTTCTTATTTTCCTCGCTGAAAAATTTTGTAAGTTGATTTCACGTATTGGCATTTATAGGTGAATGTCAAAAAGTTGTTATCGGTCTCCATGGTAATGTACAACACGACAGTAACAAACGGTCAAAAAGTTATTATCATGTCATACAATATTTGAGCAAAATTTCATAGTGCTCGGTAGAGTAGTACTCGTGAAAGCGTTACAAACAAACATACATTCGCATTTATATAGTTAGTTAGGATGAGAACACATGGGCATACTTAATAAATTCAAACTTACAATACTTACATAAATCTGCGTTGTACGTATAGAAATAATCTGGTAAAAAAGTCTAAGAAAAATTCCAACGTCGAAGACACGTGGACTTTTCCGAAAGGACTAATCCTTAATGAGTATTTCTGAGACGTGCGAATCGACTACACAATTTATTTTTTCTTTTCGTTAATCAAGAATGAAGTGACAATAAAATTTCCATGTAAATACTCATTTCATGATTTCTTCAATTGTTAAATAAAAATATCAGTTTTAAGCTACTTCAATATTAATCAACAGCAAGTAGTCCTTTAAAATGTTGTTTAAATTATTAATTTTGATAAAGCATTGAGAAAAATATCTGTAGGATCTTAAAATATTTTTATTCTCCGAGGTAGTTTTTAATATTAAAAATCATATTTTGTTACAGAATTCGAACAGAAACTATAGCTTTTGGATGGTGTCGGATGTTGCAACAAGGTAAGTTGAATAATAAAAGATAAAAAAAGCTTTAAAGAAGCTTTTATGATCGTATCACTCTTGATAGAACGTCTCGTGAATTGATTTCCACTGAGCTTATATTAGCTGACAGTTGGTTGTCTTAACATTTTATTTAACATTCTACTGATATTTCATAATTAAATATACCAACACCATAATTAAAAACAAAATGAGCGATTGTGTAAAAGTATCATACTTTTATAAGTGTACTAAAAACGTAAATAATATACTAGGAAATATATTTTTCTTGGGAGTACACGCATTAAACAAATCAAAAATAATATATAGATATCGATTGTATAGATATTAATAGAGTGTTTATAATAATAGTCTCAAAAATAATACAGAATAAAAACAACTAAATATATATCCTGATGCTAAATTCCCGGACAGATCCGACCCATTGTGTCGAAAGCAAAAATTAATTGAAGTAACGTCTAACCCGAGGCTTCCGCAGGAGCTTCTTATTGAGGAATTAAAGTTATCAATTGGCATTTGGTTTGAAAATATAATCAAATTGTATTATCTTTTTTTACTGTGATTAACAAAAAAAAAACAAACCTTAAATAATGTCACAAAATGATTGTAACGCTTACGAAGGACGCATTATTAACACTGATAAGAAATTAATAACATTAAAAATACAGAGGGACGGGGTATTTGTCAGCTTATCATGATTTCATAGGTGTCTATTGCAAGAATCGCCACAACGATCTCTTACCGTCCTCCTTCAGAGCACTCTCGCAATATTAACCAGATCGTTAGTCCACCTTGTCCATCTTCCGACATACTTCAGACACACACACACATTGTCCTGTACGTGACCTGAGAGACCTAATTATATCGTCCTTATCTGGTCTAAGTTTAAGTGAACGATAAAAAAGAGTTTTACAATACGTTTATTTTTAGTTCTAATTAGTGCAATGGTTAATTATTATTGAGTGAGATTTGTTTCATGATTGTAAATATGTCGAATAATGCGGATCAATTAATGTTAGTGACTCGGTGAAGGGTACTCAAGTATTCTGGTTTAGCTGTTCTATTATAATTGCGGTACTGGTTACATTCACTTATATGTGCATATATAGCATTAGAAAACATTAATTATGACTGAACTGTATATCTAAATCTATGTACGATACGGTCATAGTTACAGTCATGTTAAATATTGAGATTCTATGACAAAACAATTTTGATAATAAGAAAAATATTCACGTACTTTTAATACAATTAGCGTAGGCATACAAAGCAACAGTTCAGATTTTTACCGCTAGCTTATCACAAGCGTGATACATTGGGAACAAAGGTCCACTCATGATCGTTTGTGTAACAAATTTCATCACGCCTGGGAATTAAATTAAGGACTTAATGCGCAATATCTAGATTTTTAAGGTTTTTTGTTTAAGAAATGACCGCTACCCATCCGCAACACGCAAATGGTTCGCAGATGCGGTACCTACCTTTAATGGATTGAGGAGGGGATACGCAGAAAAAATAATATTTCCTTTACCTATCCCCTCTCCGTCCAACCCTCTTCGTCTTACGATGGGAAAAGGATTGAAATTGGGCCTCCGGCTCCACCTCACTCATCAAACGAAACGTATAAATATATTCCTACTGGTCAAACTGGCCCATTCTTGCAACAAATGTTGTTGCGGGCTCCACCACTGTTGTAACGAGATTGTTTACCATAACATATAATTTGGTCATAATTAAGGTCTAGCAACTAAAGTTAAGACGCTAACGTCGCACCTTAATAAAAATATTTCTTATATTGTAATACTGTTCTAAAAGTACACTAAAATTTGTATTGTTTCAGGTTCTAAGAAGAATTAACTGCTACAAAATTTTCTGCGAATGGCTTAAAGGGTAAGTTAGAGATATGAATGTTTTAATATTTACGAGTATATGACACATTCTTTTTTCAAATGTAGAAGTCTATTGGCTTTATCTTAATAATTTATATCTATACAATACTCGTAGCATCTTGTGTTATTTATATTCACAGAAAGGGGAATTAGTTATTTTTCATAAACTGTGCTGCAAATACCATTTTCTGTAATTAGGCAAGAGACAACACATAATTTAGAAAATATTATAAATATAGGTAATATTAACATATCGCACAAATAAAATATAAATTTGCCGGAACTGAACGATCAACATTATTAAATTATTCTTCTTGTTACCTACCTCTTGCTTGTTACCTACCTGTTACCTTGTAGAATTCTGGTATCCAGCACATACGAACAAGGGTTTAAATAAATTGTATTGAGGCTTCAATTTCAATAAAAGAATTATACAGTGGATTATCTCTAAAGAAGTTAGTTAGAAGCTGGATAAAATGAGGGGAGGATAAAGTAAAATAAATGAACTGTGTATCGAATAAGACATCGTGGAACAAGCAATCTGGAATCGATCTCAAGGATTACGTTAGCGGTCTGCGAAACTTTTCTACACTGTTCTAAGATTTGCTAGTAGTAGTTTGAGCCATCCCCTGAGTCATTTATTTAATGATATAAGTTAAATTTTTTAAGGATTTGTGGTTGCATTGTTGTTTTTTTACAACATAAAAATTAAATAACAATGTATGTGATGAAACCATCGTACATAACCGAATAATGTTGTACCTTTATTATTAACGGTAGTTTTAAATATAATTTAAGACCCCAATCAAACGGCAATAGAAAATAACAAAAAAAGATGTTTATTTTGAACGTCTTGTAATTTTTGTTTCGTTGTCTACTTATGTTAAACATCTTAATATTAGTCTTTTTTTAGAAATCCTGGAGATTTTGTTCTTATGTGTACTTTCAGACAAATAAAGAGTTTTTACATCTATTTAATTGTTACTGCAACAAAAATTACCTAGGAGTTTTAGATATGAGAATGAGACCGTTAAATATTACAGGCCCTCGATTCTGCTATTTTAATAGTGACAATGGTGTAGTAATTCCGTCATAATGGAAAAACACTGTCAAATCAATATGACACTAGTGGTTAATAAATTATGACACAATTTGGAATTTATATACATTCAAGCATTGCGGTGTGCGGTTTTTTTGCCGTACTTCGAAGCGAGTTATTTAGGTAAATGTAATGCTATAAAGCGAGCAATTCTTGTATATTTGTACGCGGATATTTGAGAAACGGCTGTATGTAGATACAGTTTTAATTTTTAAATTTATCTTTAAAAGTGGCATATCGGTAAAAGTGCGAATTTAAAAAAAAAAACGAATGTTTAATGCGCCATTTCTTAGCCATCGCTAACATTGTATAAAACATCGGTTGACAATAATGCAAATCTTCCTGATACCTATAAAATTTCTGTGAGATGACAATACATCCAATGCCAGTATAAATTAACTTGAACAAAGGTTTTCTACCCGCCCTTAGTGAAAATGTGTTGTTTTATAAGGGGGAATTTCCATTTTGATTCGCAGTCTAACCACGCTTATTGGAAAACGCTCGGCCCCGAATGTGCTCGTATTTGTTATACCATTTGGCCTAATGAAATGGACACTGTAATGGTACTTTGTGTAAAATAGCCCATACTTGCTCATGTTTACTACGTTACTTGAAGTGCAAAATGTATTCTACTACACACTATTGACCGATAACGAATTGTTTACGTGCGCAGAAAAGCCTATTCTTTTATGAAACTACGTTTCTTTAGCTGTAATAAGTAGAAGCAGTACTTACAACTTTTGAACAATAGTAAATTATTTACGTGTAGAGTGTTATACCCTTTCTTAAACCGACGTTATTACTATTACAAAGGATCACATTTTATGTTTGACATATTATTATATTATTTGTTATTTTAATCAGATCTTGAGTCACTTTACAGTGTAATTATTGTAAAATGTAATGATACATTTTTTTGTGAACAAATTGTTTGCTTAAATAAAATCACAATTTTTTTCTGTCTGATTACAAGTTGCCTGTCTTTGTGAGTATATGGGAAAGTCATTGGTAAATTTCTAATTTTAGAAGATTGTCATAGTTGTTTAGTCTTATTCTGCTTCCCGGTGGTCACCGTCAGTCCCTAAGTGTAAGCAGATTCTAACATAGATCTTCAAAATACATTTACAGCGGCAATAGAAACTTCTTGAAAGTCATTAACGTCCATTGGTTGAGAAACGCTTGCGGCGTTCAATAATAATTGTAAAGCTTAACGCTTTAAGCGGTTTCCAACTTAGTTAATACTTAGCAGTTTGCTTCAGCACTTTCAGAAAACTATTACAGAAAAAAAACTTGTCTTGAAATAATATCAGAGAAAAAATAAATACAAAGTCTTTAGAGAATCCTCAACGAAGAATTGCATATAATTATTTTTCCACAGGGCTGCCATACCAAAAACAGCCAAACTCTCTGCTTATTTTCTTTACATCCATTAAAATTTTATACGCATTGTAATATATTAACGGTACTAAATTTAATATTAAGAGTACTTATAACCGACAAACAAAATAGCACATAAAGTGTTAAAAAATCCCACAACCCGTGTACATGCAATGGACATTCGTAATTAATGTCTACGTCACCTACCTTTTTATTATCTTTAATTACAGACTATACTCAAGCTCAGTCAGGCACGTATTGAAGATATATTTCATTACAGGCTCTTAATTAATACTCAGAGCGAAGCCTTTTGACCCGAATATTTATGATAAATTCCAACATCCGAAAATATTTCCTTCGACCTAGATACAATTTCAGACAGCTTCGTAAGTTTTTAGAAGTTGAGATGGATTTAACTCGACAAATTCTCTGCCTTATTCCATTAAAATTTGGCATTAATTGATCTGAAGGAAGTTTCAAGACGTTACATAAAATGTAATTGAAGTATTGTAATTCTAATTGATGGACAAAGTTTTTGGAGAATTAACTTTTTTAAATAATGTCAATGTAAAAGGTAAGACATTGTGAGAATATTGGTAAGATCTCCTGACTTTTAATATCCATATCGTTTGAAATATGTTATATACTGTCTCTGTTTAACGATCCTTATTATTTTCCTTGACTCTGTTAAGCAAAGATTTTACAGTGTGATTGTTTTTCATACAATTATGTTATTCACAATAGAAATTAATAAATATGGACATAGAGATGCGATACAATAATAGCAGATCAAAAATAATAGCATACCACAGGGGATACGTGAACGAGATATATGTTAATTTTTACTACTTATGTTTTGATCCAATGAAGGCAATAAATATTTGAAATATGTCCTTACAAACGTTAACGTGTCGGCCAGTGGTCTGAACTGCGCCGGCTGTGTCCAGGCTCAACATAAAATATTCATTGTATTAAGCGTACCTAGCGCTTGCTGTTTGTATAAATAAAAAAATTAATTGTCGACATGCAACAGAAATTAGTGTTTTTAATTGTTGAGGTTAACAGCGCCAATAGCTATAGGGAGTACAAATAAGTTTCCGCCGGTTCCGGTTTAAGTTGAAATTGTAAAATTAAAGACGGCATAAAGTAAGATTAGTTATATTTAGTAACAATATAACCTTAAAGTATTATTGATTTTATATCGGCGTCATAAAATTTTTTGGTCCGAAAATGTCTTAATGTGTTGCCAAATACGCATCATTTGCGGGAAATCTTAATTTACTTCTAAATTCTAAAAACAAATTGCAGCTTATGGCGCATCGATTGCCCATAGACGCATGTTATGAGGCTGCTTTAAGTGTGAGCATTTATTTTGAGTGGTTTAAAAAGTTTAAAGATGGTGACTTTGGCGTAGAAGACAAAGATCGCAGTGGAAGGCCGAAAGAAAATGTACGAATACACGGGATTGGAAGCATTATTGGAGAAAAATTCGTCTCAAATGCCAAAAAAACTTGCACTTACATCAGAAGTGAGCCAGCAAACATTTTCACATCGTTAAAGATGATTCAAAAAGAAGGTGATTGGCTTCCATATGAACTGAAGCACACGTTATTGAAGTACAGATGTTGAACGCCGATTATGCATAAGTGAATTGCTGTGAGTGATTATGCGAGCTCTGAAGTTGAAAACGCGTTCGTTACTACTCCAGTCACGACAAAATTATTTTCTTACATGATAATGCTCTTCTGCATGTTGCGGTTCTTGTCAAAAACTATATAGAAACACTTGATTGAGAAGTGTTACCCCACCCGCGGTTTTCACCATGATCTTTCACTTCCGACCGATGGCACAGGGTCTCTTTGAACAACGCTTTACCTAATAAGATATCAAAAAATAGATTGATTCTTGTATAGACTCAAAGATGAAGAGTTCTTCAGACGTGGTATTCTAGTGCTACCTGAGAGATGGGGGGGGGGGAAGCAGGTGACTATGATGGACAATACTTGGAATAAACGTAATGTACCGTTCTGTCACAATAAATTCCTATTTTCTGATAAAAAGGCGGAACCTTATTTGTACTACTATGTAATATTTCTGGCTTCTAGCCAAACTGTAAAACTGTAGCCAGAACCTATACAATACTGTGCCGACTCCACGGCAGTGGGAAAATAGCTATTAAGCCCATAAGCAAGATATTCACATTTTTATTCAGAGTGACGTGATGTTGAATAAGCAAAGATAGACTGGAAGGCTTTTGTGCCAATGTTTGATGGATCGTGGTATGAATGGTTTGCCATCGGCGCTTAAAAAATAAATAACAAGGACCTGTCACCATCTGGTTAATACGATAATTTTAGCTAATAACTCCCGCACAAATAAATATAATGTATTTGTAAATAATTATTATAATTATGTAATCTTATCGATGAGTGTATTTAGAAGACTCCTTGCAATATCTCCACGAAAGTGGCGACTGAAAATCAGCGCGAAATGGGACATAAATCTTTCATACAACGTGGCATCACCACTCCCACTTCAGACGACATAAATATGTCCGACTTTGTTACCCGAACCGAATATGTTACCGACATAGCTCGATATTTATCGAAAAAGAATATTATAAAATATTAATAAAATATTAATAAAAGGTTTATGCACAAAATATTTACATCTGTCATCTCAGCTGACAAGAATAAAATTAGTAAAGTCTTATCAGGTGACAGTACTCGTATTACGCCGTAGATCTCGATCTGAAACAGGTCATTATATTGTAAAATGAATTTCCTATAGGCGGATAAACTGTACAGACATAATAACCACCTTTACGGCCGTGTATTTTAGTAGGGGATAGTCCGATGAAATATTTTACGGTGGCCCCTCGCGCCGCTCAAGTCCCGCTGTCGCGTCGCAGCAAGGGCGTTAAATTCTCGTAAATGTCGTCGTAAGCTCTGTGCTCTTCACCGTGATTAAGAATTTATGAGACACCCGCTCAGAGGATACTTGTGCAAAACAATAGTTTTAAATAATGTTTTAACTAGTTTCTATGAAAGAAGGTATCATAGGAGCTTAGTAGACCGATTGGTCCTGATCTTAAGTATCAATGGATATTCGCAACAATCAGATGAATTGCAGATTATTTTGCCAGCCTTTATGTTCGATAATGGAGGGAATAGAAAACAAAGAGGGGAGTTACCTAACTCATCAGATAAAAGGGTACAGAATAATTTTTCAAATGTATTTTTAAAACAGGTTTTAATATCGGTTTAAGTCTGATATCTCTCAATCGAGTGCACTTGGCGTCGTCTTAGGATCAATCAGGCTTTCGAATCCTTTAGAAATAAGTAAATCCTAATTGCTTAATAGACTTGCATGACTGACGTAGATGGCGATGTCCATCCACGAGTCTACGCGTGCCTCTATAGGTCCCATAGCGGTAATGCCGAAACAGACCGACTCACGGAGCATGTCCAAACGGCTACAGATTCCGTTCTGGCACAGATCCCCTCAGCCAAAATCGTGGTACTTGACGACTTCAACGCCCACCATGTCGAATGGCTTGGATCTCGTACCACCGATCACGCGGGGAGATCTGTCCATGACTTTGCCGTGTCATATGATCTAACGCAACTGGTTACCTCGCCCACGCGAATCCCAGATGTAGAAGATCATACACTTTCCCTGTTGGACCTTTTGCTGACC
>DWTW01000332.1:0-17324 GCA_018246275.1 Papilio slateri
GGCCAAGACGCTGGTCGTCTAGCGTTCAATCTGTAGTCAACTGTTTTCATGATAGACCTTCTAAATCTACCGTAACTCATGCCGATGATTACATAAAGAAATTTGAATTCTATGTTGTGTGAGTTATATTTACTCCAATGGAAAAAATACGGAACGAAACTAATTTGACTGCCCACCATTTTTTAACGGGAGAGGTTTTTAAACCCTAAGAAATAGGCACATTTTATGTTGGGTAATAACGTTTAAATGAAATTAATCTATCTTAAGGAATATACGAGTAAAACAATTAACTTCAACTTTTTCAACTTCAACAAAGGAGTTTTATTTAGCATTAATTTTTAACTCATAGTCAAAAAATAATGCTAAATAAAGCCCCTCATCTACAAATCCCATGTCAAAATAAAATAATTACAAATCAAAAACAACGATGAAGCATTTAGTCAACACAAATGAGGCAAAAATTAAGCTGTCAGTTAACATATTGAAAATAAAAATAAAAATATTTTTTTCCCGCGTTACGTGTAATATCATCCAGCCAATTGGCCGGTGTGATTTTAAGAGCATAATGACCTCTCCGTGTGCGGCGATGGTATTTACCGGTGCACGATCGATGCCTTCGTATGAGGGTCTTTAAAAAAGAAAATTGAACGAACATAACATGCCGCATTTACTCTGCCTTTGCACGCGATACTTAAGACTAATAAAACAAATACTGCTTGCCGTAGGACTTAATTTTGAATTTAGAAAAATACGTAAAAATATAAAGTTATTGCCGGGAATAACTATGTGACGTATGTTTTTTTTTTATAACCTAAGGAGGCAAACGAGCAGCGGGTCGCCTTATCTATAAATGATCACCGCAGCTCCGTTCATGAACATCTGAAACACCAGGGGAACCTATGTGTTGCCGGCTTTTAAGAAGGCAGTACGCTCTCTTCTTGAAGTACCCTGAGTCGTATTGGTTTGGAAATATAAGTAACAGTTTTCGCTATGTAGCGGAACTGCATAGTTAAATAGTTTAATAGTTTCTAATGCAGAATTTTTTTCCGTCTAACTATTCATAAGCTCAAAGAGGTACAATTCAGTACAGGGGCGATTTTTTGTTGAAATTTATTAGTTTGTCATATCGCTTACTAGTTAATGGTCGCAGCAGACAGCAGGCATCAGGTAACCACGCAGGAGAAGGTGGAGAACTAGTTGTAGTGCAGTAAGTTGGAGAACATTACTTCACAAAGACGGCGGAAGTAGTAGATATAGTCCTACTCTAGTCTTTTTATCTGTTAGTATAGTCGAGATAAATGAATGTCATGATCTCAATGTCAGATTAGCTAACTTCTGTGGTTAACATCGGTATTCTGTGATATCAAATGGTAAAAGAGGAAGGGTTTACTCAATTAGCTTTTTTAAAGTTGATCTATTGTTTGTTTGACAACTGCGTATGTTTGTTTGATTGTTACGATGTCAATAATTATGTAAAACCCAGACATAGGCTCAAGACAATAATTGAAAGAGAGATAAGTTTGAAATTGGCGCAAACTTATTCGTGCCATAACTATACTTACGTCTTGACGAAGTATCATTTTATCAACAGATCCTTAGCCATAAATAATTATTAGTGAAAAATGTAAGTATCCGAATCTAAGCGCAAAACTCTTTATGTTCGATTATACACCATCTTGTCTTCTCCTGAAGTAGCAAGGTACCTAATATTTTTATAACGTGGGTTCAGAGCTGAAGTTAATTTGCTCACATGACAACTACCGATACGCTAACACACACAAGTCGCGCGGATAATCATAGCCCTGTTTAAATCAATCTCAAACAGCCTCCGAACCTCGGCGCGGCGTCTGAACGACCCAATTCGTTCGCTCTCCGTGCGGTCCCTCATTTAGAGACGCAATAAAATCTCTTTTTGACATATCCGTGGCAAAATCCCTAACCGATATGACCCTTTACTCGTCTAAGGTGTTAAGGAAACTCTAAAAGCTCGTGCTAAAATCGATTTTACCTATATAGTCACATGGTTCATTTTCGTAAAGAGATTAAAGCTCGTTTATTAGACTACAAAGAAACCGCTCTCCGCGGCGGCCCCTTTGAAGTCGCCGCCTGTAATTACGTAAGCGCGAGTGTAGAATGCATCGGCGTTCGGTCGAATCGGCCCGCTGCGTATGTTACTTACCGGACACATACATATATTTAATCTAATACGCGCTTAAAACTTACAACCGACTAATCCAAATAACATATCTATTTCTAAAAAGATATCCGACAAAAATTTTAGATCAGTTTCTCATTTGCTTTTCCTTCTGTCACCATTTAACATAACATTGATTTAACATAACAATGACGATTGCATGAAAAAAAAATGTCTTAAGAACCTACTTATATACAGTGTGTAAATAGGCAGGTAACTCATCTTGACATAAGTACCTCGTATAGCTGATACAGAATTATAAATGACCACTAACATATTTATTGAATAATTTGAAGCTAACAATCGTGGCACCTAAACGGACATTCATAAAAAAACACATAAAACAAAGCATAAAAATCTTAGTAGTTTCATTCATTAAGTAAAAACAAATATATTCCGCGATCCGTCGATTCCGATGGTAATTAAAAAGCATTGTCATTATCTTGTGACGAATTAACGGGCGGCGCGGGGGAAGGGGCGGTGGGCGGGGCCACGCGACATCAAAGGCGCCGCGCAATTCACAAAGGCACGCCGACGTGTGAGCGCGACGTCCGATGCAGTTGAGAGAAGGACGGTCGGAAGGAAGATGTTTGTAGTAACTTGAACGGGATGAATCAAGTTGTGTCGGAAATGGATGTTAGTGCTGCGAATGGTAATATATCGATACTTTTTAAAGAAGTTAATTTAAATATCGATATCGATCTGAATATTTGTATTTGATTGTTACACAGTACGTATTATTAGATATAGCAGGTAATAAGTTGTTTTTACAAGAACAACCGCGTGACGTAACAATGAGAGTACCGTTTTTTTATGTATATTATTTATATTACGAGTTGGGGCTAAATTCTAAACCGAAATGAAATTTTTGGTCAAAAAGAAACGAGAACTCAACTTCTTATTAATTCACTTTACTTTTTCAAACATATATCTACTGTTTACTAATACTATAGAAAAAAATCTGTCCGAAAAAAACTGAACCGGTTTTAATATTTTTTTAGACGAACAAGACGAAAAATAAAATATTACTGCTTATTTTAACCGCAGAATTACAATCCAATTAAAAGGGAGAACGAGAGAGAGACCGAATATGATGAAATTTGGTCACTATGTGTAATTTGGTCCAATATAAATGATAGGATAGTTTTTATCTCATAATTATTAAAAGTTCCATATGTTTCTAACAGATGGCGATGTAAGTTAGTTCATTGACACAACATTTCAACATTTTTTGTCATCTAGGTTGTCGTCGTACGTCACGCGTCCTGGCTATAGATAATTATTAGTTGTATCCATATAATTATTTTTTTATACCTAGTCTTGCCGTAAATACAAAATTTTTTCTATTGAAAATAATATTTATTACTTTTACAGTGTGTTAGTTTAATAATAATAGCCTTTATTAAACAATCTTACAAAGTACAAAAGAAAAAACTTAAATATTATATAAATTAATTGACACCAGTTTCGAGATTGTCTTGCGCTTCCGCAAAGGCCTCCCCTAAAGCTTGCCACTCTCTCCGGTTATGGGTCATCCTCCTCCAAGTAATACGCTGTTTTTCTTATATCGTCCTCCCACCTAAGATGCTGCCTCCCTTTCCTTCTTTTATTTTCTCTTGGATACCATTCAGTTATATCCCTAGCCCATTTATATTTTTTGCTCCTCATAATATGACCTGCCCTGCCCACCTCCATTTTTGCCTTCTTATGTAGTGTGTAATATCTTTAATTTTAGTTTGCTCACGCAATTTTACAAGTGGTATTTTGTCTTTTAACTTAACATTAAGCATGCTACGCTCCATACTATGTTGACAGCTCACCAGTTTCCGTATATTTGGTTTCGTCAGGCTCCACGATTGACGTACGTTATACGTTATGATGGGTAAAATGCAGGTGTCAAATATTTTCTTGTAGCTTTCAGTGGTATTTGGGGGTTTTTAAATATTTCTTTGAGGGACCAATGTCTTTTCCATGCTTGTTGAATTCTGTTGTGTGTTTCTTTAGTTGTAAGATCTTTTGGTGATATTATCTGTCCAAGACGGCCAGTTTTTTTTTATGTCACAAACAGAGGAGGTCTCATTGTACCTATTAATAGCCATTTTACATTTTACTAAGACCAAGCGTATGGAGAGTTTTAAAAATTGCATTTGGCTCCATACCTTCTTTGTGTAATGCAATCACAGCGATTCGGTTCTCTTTATCACCTCACTCCATTTTAATATCACAAAATATTGTACAACGTATTGGCGCATAAATAAGTAGACCCAATGAACAATCATATAAAAATGACAGATTGCAAATTCAAATGTAATATTTTGTTTATTTTTAATTGTAACAGTATTTATGGCCAGACGAAGTATAATATAATAGGTACTCTACGTAAACTAACAATCGTAATGGATAGATATATGTAACGTATGGATATAGTGAACTCAGTTCCTCATTCTCTAACCAAGTGCCTATCAAGCACAAAGTATTTTATTATTTATGCCCGGTGGGGTGTTATTATTCACGCGGAATATATAGAACTGGCACCGACTTAAACGTATAATTTCTTGTATGAATCATTAAAAAAGCTTAAGTTACTATCGATATTTTCTCACTTTTTATTTGTACGTTGAAATTAGTTTTATACACTTTTCATTAGTAATTAAGATGTTAATTTAAATTCGATTGCTATCCAGAATTAATTAAATTATAGATTTTCAAATTCGATACCGATTCAAAACACCTATCGTCGTAAGACTTTATGTTGTTAAAATTTTCTCATCTTAATAACAAAGTCGTTTGTCTGTATTGGCTCCTCTGGTCATTTGTGACTATCTTTCTGCTGGTCATTTACGTGTATTTTTCTATTTTCTTGGCCATTGAAGTGCCCCTTTTAAATCGGATAAGAATTAGTTAAGCAACGAGAGCACGGTAATCGCGTCCACTTACAATTGCAAACGACACTTCTACGTCGTCTCCAATACACATTTTGTTTGTTTTTCCAACGTATATTTTGCAATTGAACTTCTTATCTATTATTTATACACATTATTTAGCCGTAGTAACTAGTAGGGTTGCCGATTTGAACTTTGTGGTTTATAATACAAATTATCAAAACCCCACTTAGAAGGATGTGTAAAGATTAAGTTTACTCTTTCGTTAGGTATAATCAAGTGTCGCTCACAGTTTTTTTTTAAATAATAGTATATTTTTTATACGTGTACTTACTTGATACTTTTTATATCTTTTACATAAAAAAATCTCGTGTCACGGTGTTTGTCCGGGTTAACTTGGAAACTCTGAAAACAGATCATGGTGAAATCTTGGTCATTATTTAATTTGGTCCAACTTAGAAGATACGATAATTATTATCTCGATTATTGACCTCATATATTTGTTATTGCAAATTAAATGTTTTAATAATTTAAAAGTTTCGTAAGTCTATAACAGATGGCGGTCTAAGTTAGTTTATTGACACTACACTTTAACATCTTTTGTCATCTAAGCTGTTGTCACGCGTCACGAGTATTTTCCTGGCTATAGATAATAAGTGCAACCCGTGCGAAGCCAGGGCGGGTCGCTAGTAATTTATATAACAGCATAAGTATTTATACGTTCGTCTGGAGCGCCCTCACCTGATACCACCGCTCACTTCTGTCATATATTTAAAGCAATGAACAAAAAATCAACGCAATCCCTTTCACTGTTAGATGATATTAAAATTTAGATATATTGAAAACATTTTTCATGCAATAATGTAACTGTTAACATTCCTAAGATATAAAAAGAAGAAGAAATTTATTCGAGATATTATTCCCAGACAGTTTCCATCCCAGGTTTACGTTTATCGAACTCCAGAGTACAAATATTGCTGGCTAAGATTTATGTTTGGCGTAAGATCAAATCTGTTACATTCGAGATATAATAACAAGGTTGATGAAAAGCGAATTCCAACAGCGAAATCTGGTTAAAAGACGTTACACCTTTTTTTATACATTTATAACAGTTACTGAGATAATATAAAACCATGTAATGTAGAATATGTATAAAAAATCAACGCTTCATGCCTGTCGTGTGAATGCGAATGAAGTTTAAGTGTCTTTCGGTTAACGAACGTGGGGGTCCATTGACTTGGATCGATACCCCACAAATAGCCGTGGGCGTCAGTCGCGCCCCGCGACACGACGACCTGACTGCATCGCCGATATTAAGGGACGCAGTGCCGCCCTTAATATTTAATGCGTCACTAACATTTCCATGACGGAAAACGTGCCAATGATGCTTCGCAAATGACGTTCGAAGATTTTATAATTCAACTAATATTAAAACTAAAACAAAGTGAATTTTCGTTTATCTTTAATTTTTTGATATTTCTGTAGTACAAAACGAGTCGGTAGTTCACCCGAGAGGACAAATATGGCCATCCATTGTAACACAGTGCAAAGTAAGGGACTTTAAAACTCTCGTCTCCCCAAAACATAAAGTTCACGACCTCGATATGCCTATTTGTAACCTAAATTTGTTTTCTTGTCGAGAGATCGTTGGTGACAATCTTCTTACAGGGATTTTCTTATAAACTTTCTGTTAGCGTAAATTGACGGGGTTAAATCTCGGCTTCCCTGGATCGCTCCCGGAGATCTCCAGCAACATCAAGGGGTTACTGAGGTTCTTCGAGGAGCTTGATTGGCTGGAGTGATCCATGTCCCCCCCACACGCAATAAATTGTAGCGGGAGCATATAAACAAAGATGTACTAATGTAAAACAGAAATTACAATCGACAATGTATATGAAATAATTTTAAATCTATAGTTAATATTAATAACATTACTTTGATCGTAATAAAGTAAAATTAATTTATTCCTAAATCGTAAAAAGGTATCCGAAATGACAGTCGATTACGTTACGGTCGTAAATGTGAGCTTTACATATATACTATACATCTAATCTAGATATAGGGTCAGTCGAAAAAAGTGGCGACCGGCTCCCGTGCGACTAAGTTTCCGCAAGTTTTCACAAGCTGCCTAACCGTCTAAAACTAATATAGATCCAACTGCCCCACTATTCGTGTCTGTTATACGTTTTAAATGAAATAAAAGGAGATATAAAATAAGAAGGATTTCTACTTTTATACAATAATCTTATTAATCACACACTGTCTGAATTTAACAGGGACCTAGTTGATAAGGTGGTAAACCATTGCTCCTGTGCTTGATTTCAGTACTAAACTACTGACTACTATATCTACTTTCTACTAAAATATTATTAGTGTGTCATACGCTTCGATTGTATTTTAATTATGAAGGGTTATATGTGAGATATATTTTAAAACTTTATATACGAAAAAGCATAAATTTAAAAACAAGCAGGCAATTTTAGCGAAACAATTTAAGTATTCACGGTAACATAAAGTTGCCGCATCTGCAGATTTATAACGCTTCAATTTAAATCGTTCGAAATACGTTCGCAATAAACGGCTGGGGGGCTATCTGCAGAGCGTTGCAGGTAACGTTGCCGCTTATCGGCGACGGCGATGTACGACGAGTCGATCGCATATCTGATTTGAATTTTGCGCATTACGGCCCATCGCCTCTACCGCCCCCACGGCGCCCTCTAAATAAACACTCCGCCACTTTAACATACCACGATAGAAATTTTACTGAAAATATTCACTTGCACTTTATTCCTATTTCTTCGAACAACAGTTACGTAAATAAAAAATGCTCCCGGGGCGCGGCGGAGTATTTCATTATCCGTGACCTGTTGAACGCAAGATTTGTTTCTCGTCTCGTTTATGTAACGCTCTGTACTTGAAGAATCTCTCATGATTATCAAAATTTTATGAAGACGTGTACACGTTTGTATTGAAAATATACTTTTTCGTAGGCGTATTTCCCAGTTTTATAGCGATAATTTTTAAAAGCGCCTGTAGAATTAACCAAGTTGACATTTCGGTTGTTAAAAATACACAATTGCTCATTAGAGATTGTGACGTTTTTTCCACGACTCTATTCCTTCTTCCGCATCCTATCTTCGTTTGATAATTACTATTTCTAGTACTTTGAACTTTCGTTCAATATGATCGATCTATTTTTAATTGTTTATCTTGGGAATTAATTAAGTTATTAGATATTAACCAAAATACTTTTAGTAGTAGTTATTAAAATGGTTAATATATACATCTGTCTGTGAGGACCCGTTCAAGTGTCTATCATATTTTTTCCAGTTTTCTTTGAAAATATTGACATTATATATGTTTTGACTATTATTACTCCCGCGAGTTGATAAAGCGCTGGGAACTTGTCAAATGTACATCCACGTGGTCATCCAAAACTAAAAAGTATATCTAACTAAATAATTCTTATAGAGAATTTAATTTATTTATAATTATGGAATAATTATTGTCAATTATATAGAGGTTAGGTATATAATAAAGGTATAGTTATCTTTAAAAATATATTTTCTTCTGATAAAAGTATGTTTAAATTGGTTAATGTCTTTTCATCATCCAATGTGAATATATCCCATGTAAGTGAATAATCCCATGCTGTGATGAGGAATTTGTACTGGCTGGAATTTATCCAGGTTAACATTTTTGATATTAGCATGTCATCATCAATGCTTTGGTTAACATTATTTATTCTAATTCTCAAATTTATGATGTCAAATATAACCACAAAAACAGCAAACAATTTAGTGTTGCTTACGGTACTAATTGTTTAGTCATAAAATTACGTCACCAAAATGGCGGCAGGCGCATTAGCAACTTGCGGGGGTTATGACACAGATATGCTCACCGCCTATCGGATTGATTCAAATAAGCCTTGATAAAAAATATGACGTTTCCAAATCATTATTTAAATATAATTTCCAACAGCCCTAGCTAAAGTTTACATTGGGTGTAAATTTTGTGCTACTGGGCAAATTTTTATTGGTATTAGATAAGCTTGATACACTTTTACTTACTCTTGAGTTCCCACGTCCCAACTTCCATTTAACGGCAATGAGGGCAAGGCTTGCGACGTTGTGTCAATATCAAGCCGAGAGGTTCCCTGATAAACTTATCTCTACCCCCCTAACCCTTTCACCCCGCGTCTGCGTTTATCTCTCACGTACGTACGTATGTAAGTATGTCTGCGCCTCCCGCACAATCTACTCGTTCAATATTGCTCGTAGCTACTTTCTTGACTACTTTAAATAATGACAATAAGTTCGAAAACTTTATAAGATTGAAATTTGAGACTCGTAATGTTGCTTGTTTTTTCGTTTATGAATTATTATCAAGAGGTTTGGTTTTCTGTTCTTTAGGTAGAGTTTTTGTTAGATGTGATATATATTCGTTTAAAATAGACTACAATATTTTATCCCCTTATGAACGTTGTCTATTTGGCACGTTGCCCGCTAGACCGCTACAAGAATATCAAAGCAACAGATATTTATTCGCTAAGATGCAAATACAAATCTGTATAAAATGTAGATTACTTTATTACACACAAAATTACTTATTTATTTTCTATATCCAGTAAAAACAAGCGTTAATGTAGCCCCCTAGGCTACAAGTTTAAGATATTTTTATTTCATTTTTTATAGTATCAAGTAAAAACTTCGCTATTATCGGAAGTTTTTTGGTCCTACGAAATAATATACTATATGTATTATGTAACTCAGGCAGAGCGTCCAAATAAAATGGGATTGATTTTATACACAGCAATTTTCATTGAAATCCCAAATATACTGCTCTTAAAAAAATCACAGTGTGCTTCATTCATAATATTGACATTCACGTATGAATTTGTTTTACCTTAAAAGGTTTTCACTCAAAAAATGTTGGAGCGTAAATTTAATGACTCGGCGTTCAGATTCGTGTTAATTCACCGTCATTTGCGAATATTTGACTAAGGTGTTGAGGCATTAAACGCGATGTTTTCCACCGAAACAATCATTTTTTTCAAACCTCGAAATCACTGAAATATATTTAATTACGGCACTTGATGCAGCTCATAGTAACATCACGAATCCTGACTTCGATTCTGAGTGAAGGCAAATGTTTATTTTCGAGTCTGATAGATTCCTGATGCAAGACAATAGACTAACCACCAGTCTCGTATTTAAAATCAATGACCTTTCTTAAAAAGCGAATAATAATTGCTCTATGATGTCTTTTCATAATTTATTTTTAATTCGATGGACTTACACGGCATTAAGTTACATCTTAGAAATTGTTAAGCTTGAAAATTCACAGAACACTTTACTTCGGTCGTACACAGTTTGATTTGAACGGATCGATACGCCACCTCGGGGTAGGGGCCTAGCGGGGCTAAATACAATTTACCTTTGTTATTTTTCGTGTCATTAAACTGCGTCGCGATTTCGAACGCCCGATCGGCATTGCGAACTCTGATGCGAATTGTTTGTGAGCCTTTGTTTCCCACTTCGCTCGCCGGTGACGCGACATCAATTAACATCGGTTCCCCGACCGAATTTTACTGTAAATGCGAAATTATCCCCGGCTTTCTATTACAATTCTATGGACTTTGACAAAATCTTGTCCTTTTTTCTTTTGATTTTTATATTTTCATCATAATAAACTTTCCTTATAGTGATGTTAAGTCATCATTACAATCATCAGTTTATTTCAGTCTACTGCTGGACATAGTCCTACTCCAATTTCGTTCACAATATGCGATCCTCCGCTTTCCGCATCGCTTTCCCGCCGTCTGCACCAGTCAATTGATTAATCTGAAAGATGGATACCTGCACTTCTACTTCCTATTGTGGTCTTTAGATTTTTTGTGGTTGGCTTGTCACTGTTTGCCTGAAGGAGTTATATACAGTTTCACCGGGATTGAAGTGGCGGTTGAAAGGGCGCTTAGCCTAAGCCGCGGGAACCTCGACTCACCGGATTGGGAGACCGCCGAGCTCCGGTTGCTTCGGCAGACTCTCCTTGGAGTGGCTGGACTCAAGGGCCGGGAGGGGGGGAGCCTCGGCTTGGGTTGTCGCTCGATATATTTAGTATTCCGATTGGAGGGTGCCCGATAAGGCTGAGCATCGGCTTGATCGGTAGCTATTATCTGATTACAAGAATTACTATAGTAAACATTACTACCACGTCGGAATTAATTTATTAATTTCATGAATATAAACAAGTTTCTAGTACTCATCTCTATATAAGCCTATTATAGCGAGGTATATGTCGCTAATGATAAAACATGCCGCAAGTTTTCAACTTGAACACGTTTATTGTTTAGTTTCTTATTACCTTTACTTGTCGGGAAGACACTCAGCGCGGCGGGGCTTCACACTCACTTCCCCACGCTAATGCGGAAGCACGTAGTTTCACGTCTGGGTAGAAAGTTGTGCAGAGTGCACAAAGTACGAGAACACCGCGGCAAAGCCTTCATTTGTCAGGCCATGACATTCGCGTGACAAATGTGGACTCGGCTCCATGTACTCCCCTCGTACCTACGCTCGATGGAACTCCGACAATTGTGCACAGAAAGACGAATGTACATACGTGTTTCATGTTTACCCGTTTAAGAAGAATTTTTCACTTTTCTGAGGCTAATTTGAATTCTCAAATATGCATTCTTTTTGGATAAAAAATACATACATTTATGACTTATTCAATCATTAACTTAATATTAAGGAAAAACCTTCTGTTCTTTGGATCTAATTATGTTCCAGGAGGGAGCCCTGGAGCATTGTTAAGTTTACAGAGTTTGGGTTAAGCGCCTCCTGGACCCTGCCGTCTCAAGTCAAGTGTTACAGTTACAGGACTTGAGACTTAACAAGCTACGGTTTTCCATGTCAGTACATGCCTCTTGAAGGCAAACAGTAGCTTCACAGTCACAAAAAAGAATTGTTTCCTAATCTGAACTCTTCATTGTTCATTTGTGTGCAATAATCACATTATCGTAATGCCTTTTATCTATTTCTTATTTTATCTAATCTATATATTATAATACCTAACTATCTTTCTCTTTTAGATTAGCTCCAATATCGCTTTTTATACTTTATTTTTAACTGAAACTTATATATTATCTCCATAGCAAGTTCAAAAAGAAAGTCAACAAATCCCTTCGGCTGTCTCAAACACAATTTAGGGCGTTGTAAAATATCTACTTTTCTCTAACGATTCTACTCGGCTGCGAAAATTCTATTGCTAGAGGCTTGGGTTAGCGTAGATTGGGTAATTTATACTTGCCTCCTGCCCTCCGACCCTCCGGGGGGTGGAAGGTAACACTGAAAAGAGCCATGTCGTTCGTTACAATTATTGAATGAACCAATTACACGTACAGTATAAACGGTGGTTTAATTTTTACTTATAACTAAATACAATACCAGAATATGAAATATCAATCTAAAATAGATATTAGTTACGTTATTAATGTTAAATATATATGATTACTTACATCATCACCGGCCTGTGGAGCTCCACTGTTAGACACAAGCCCCTAAAATATCGGTCCCTTGACGCTTTCACTTAGTCCTCCAACTTTGTCCAGATCGTTGATCCAACAAGGCCTACTTCCGTGACGTTGTTATCTACGGCTATCCGTTCTACGTGATTTGTACTTCTCCGTTTATTAATTTACGCTCTGTTTCAGGTGGAGTGCAAAAAGGCTCAGCCGAAAGAAGTAATGCTTCCAGCGAACCTGGCGAAGACGAGAGCCGCCGGTCGCGGCGCGTACGGTGAGTTGCTAGGTAGCGCTCTGGCGGCCGGTGCCGGCGGCGTACGGTACGCTCCCTACCCGTTGCACGCGCCGCAGCTGCTAGTGAGCGGCGCGGGCGTGGGCGTGGCCGCAGGAGCACACGCGGCCCACGCGGCCTACCGCCGCGCCCTGGCCGCGCTGCGCCCTGCTCCCCGCCCGCCCAGACCTACGCTCGCGCCTCTCACTATCCCCCCTCTCGCCTACTCTGTCTCCGATCTCCTAGGCGCTCACGCACTCGATATCCCCACCATATACTCCCCCCTCACTCATGCCACCCTCCCCACTCCTCTTCCTCTCTGATCCGCGATTCTCTTTCAGCAGCATCCTCCGCATCCCTTCTAACTTTGGCCCTTAGTACTTTCAGCAAACTCTCAAAATAAGATTTTTCATTTTACTCAAAATATCCAATCCATTTCTACTGTTCTCATACATTCCTCTCTTCATCCAAGCAAAAGATCAGATTTTAAAAAACTATCATAAGGAAACTGATAATATCCGAAGTGTCTTATATTTAGTAAATGCCATTAGTAAAAAGATAGTTAGAGGATTACAAAAATCAATGTATCAATTTAAACTAGAAAGGTCATAGAACGAGTTTTTTATTATACATACAAGAATTAATACGAAAACTACATTTGGTCAAATTGTAGAATGAGAATCTGGAACAATTTTGTGTAGGGCTGATAGATACTCGATATTTTTCTACCAGGTAGTAGGCGCTTACTTTCATTTCGTTTACAATAGATAGCGTTAATAGAAACGAGCCTGGTATTTTTCTGGTTTTTAATGTAGCTTAAGTTATGAAATATTAATTAAGAGCCACAGGTTCTGCTGATTCGTGCCAATTTTTCTACATTTCCATCCATGATATATGACTATACCGATTAGTATATGTTGAACACTAGCCGTTTATTGTTTGAGGATGATATTGAGCAGTGACTTGATAACTATTTTTATTAAATTTACATATTCTTTTATATTCTTTAGCTTTAATTATGAATAGCTTTTCAAGTTGATGTCGGCTTTTCAAAAATGTTATCAATGGAAGAAAAGAGGTACTTATAACTCGTGGATGTTACTTCTAGGTTTTGTGAGATAATTAGTTCTTTTTGAATTATTTTTTATACCGAAGCTAGCGTCGGTTTTTTTTATAAAATTAACCAGCTTATGTATTTATTATAATATAATATATAATTTAGGATTTTTTAGATGATACCTTTTGATTCCTTACTCTTTATATATTTATTTATTGTGTGTTTAATGCATAAGTATAATTAAATATTTTGTTGACATTAGAATGAATTTTATCACATTTGATAAATGTTACTGTTACTAAACAGTCGAAAATTCATCAAGCTAAATTTATAAAATAAGGTTTTGTAGTTTATCGTTAACTAATAGAATTAATTGTATTAACTTATTAAATAGTTAATATTTAGTAGAATTTAGATTAATAAATATCATTTCTTGAATATTTAAAAAAGTCTGTTTGTTTAACATGTTTAGATTTAGACTAACAATGTGTAGAATAGATTAACGTGTTAAGTAAAAGAATAATATTGTCATTTTGGTGATAGAAAAAACACTAACATACCCCATTGCATACCACTTAGACTTATTGAAAGTAGTGGAATAATAGAAGTTTGAATTTTACGATTTATATAATTATATATTATTGTATTTTAAAAATAAATGTTTACACTACCTAAAGATACCAAGCCAAGCAAAATAGTGTCTCATGGCACACTTCTTTAAAGATATGTCACAAATAATAAATGTAAGATGTAAGGATCGTTCAATTTATGTAAATGTTTTTACATTTCTAGATTTCATGTGGTCATTGGGTGCTCTTCCTGACGGTAAGTTTATTTTTGACTTTTACAGACACCATATTTTCTGCTATGCTTCCATTATTAATGACATTTTTCACATCAATTTGTAAACGTCCTTGAATCGTATGACCGAATAAGATAATGAATCGCTTAGAACTAATTTGGACAACGAAAACAGATCATGGCATTGGTTAATTAAGTTGACAGTTTACTTTAAAGCATTAGCGGACGGCGAGTCCGTTTAATTAATGGATTACTGAACGTTGCGTTGTACCGTGCAATACGTACGTCCATCTGCCGTATGATGGATCACGGGCTCTGACAGATACACTATTTTGATTGGCAAAAATGTGATAAACAATGCGATATGATGATCGTATCAGTCTCTCTCGACTCTCTGCCTCATCATTCACTTCGCATTTTACAATGCACTTTAATAATTTAACACGCAGCAGTGCCGAGTACGTAAAATTCATATTTTGAAGTAATGCTTAAAGTATTATTAGTATTTTTAACTAGAGGTAATTCTTTTGTGATGAACTAGAATAGCTGTTAATTTTATAGATTTTTAACGTATTTTAGATACATCTTTTGTTTTTATTTTCATTTGTTTGTTTGTATACATCCCATAGCTTGCGTTCATTTTTAACGATGTTTACGGAACGTAAACTGGACTGGGTCCAAAATTACGTAGTACTAAACTTGTATGATACAGTAAACGTTGTATATTCCATGCAGTTGTTCCATTTTGGAATTGGGCCATCGGGACACGTGTTTCATGCCAAAGTTTATATCGATCAAAAGTAACAATCGGCGCTTCAGTAATTACAACATTTGTATAAAACGGTGACACAGGAAAGCATGCAATCTGATAATTAACCCTGCTTTTCAACGCTTCCGAGTTGTTTTTTCTGCGAATAATGTGTTATTGTTTGTTTGACAGGTTTCCCCGCAGCGTACGCCGCCTACGCGGCCGGTCGTAGCTACTCGGGCTATCCTAGCTTCGGGCTGCCATACCCAGCAGGTAATCCCCTCGCGAGCTTGCACCACCAACTTTCCGGCAACCACTACCACCACCTGGCGACACTCCTGCCATACCACCCACTCGAGCTCAGTGGGGTTTACAATGTACACGCCATGCATCTGTGAACTCGCGCTGGCGACAATGCATTCCACTAACCGCTAACGATACGCAACCGGCACTGATTCGCTTCCTGACTTACTCTTCGATCGTTTTAAAATTTAACACCGCATTCGCTTCACTAATCTATAACTATAGTGACTATGTCCCTACTTCCTAACTCGTGCCAAGGCAACGGAAAAGTTCGTGTGAACTCTCCTAACAACTTTACTAACAAGTTAACACCTCTAACAATGACTGAGCCATCTAGATAAATCTGCCATCCTGTCAATTACAAAACGTCCAAGTTTTGAGGAACGCTATTCGTTGCTTATTTCCAGTATTCATATAATTTTGTCGAGACGATCTGGCAAAAACGAGCACCCGGCTCTATGTTTACTGACAATTCGCTTTAACGATTCTCAAATGCTAGGCGTCAAGTAAATACTTGTGAGCAAATATCGCGTTCGTCTCTCCGCCCGCTGCCCCGCACCGCGCCTCCCCACCGGCGGTATGCGTCGGCTAGTATCGCGCCATCGCCCACTCCTCATTAACAGTGAAAGCTTTTAAAAGAGATTTAAACAGATTCAAATAAAAGTGTACTGAAAAAGTGACGTCCTTTTTGTGGTGGCTTCAATGTAAATCTCAGGAAGGACGAAGAAGAATTTCCACTAATTAAACGTAGATATTGGAGGCATTCAGAAGATCCCGTGGAATAAGACACGAATGTTATTCTTTTTTGTGATACTGTTTTTACTCTTTCGTGGTTACTTTATTGTTTTATCTAATGAAGAACTTACGAAAAAATATCTGCGCTTCGATTGGGCGCATCTGTTGACTTACGAATTGGAGGGGGGTGGCTGCGGGTCGGGGTACAGCTGCACAAACAGCTTACTCGTATTTGTTCACACAATACGCTCGAATCGTCTTCGATGTACCATAATTGAGGCAATAAGTTTTTATTATTTTGTCTTTTTTATATTAGGTAAATAACAAAATATTTAGCTAACTAAAATATATTACGTTCTAATTATTTTAATACCATCACAATGCTTTGTTCTACGTCCGGTAGTATTGAGCACGAGAATTTTCTACGAAGAAACAAACACGTCGAAATAGTATTACGAATTGTTCCGCATTAATCACTTTCGAGCTCGTACTTACAACACGCGAGATATTACGTTTCGATTCAGTCACATATTGGACATAAAACACTGGGCAATATTACAATTATAAATATAATAGAACAATATAATAAGTATTTTTAGTAGTTAAAAAGGTGTACGTCCTTAGATTTCTAATTTGTGAAGACTCACCTTTGAAGCGTAAATACTTTTTTTTTTTCTTTTAGAGCTATTTTACTTTACATTATCGTTAACCTCAACCTTTCATTAATAAAATTTATTGTCCTTTGTAAAAAATACATATCCTTCCTAATTGAATTATATGTTTTCCACAATGTTCAAGGACAAAAATATTG
>DWTW01000333.1:0-17314 GCA_018246275.1 Papilio slateri
AAAGATTTTAATATGACAGGAATAGTGGAATTATTCCATTCCCGATACTTTTAGTGCAGCCCTCGTACAGGCTGAAGATGATATCTTATAATAAGCTGGTAAAGAAAGTAACAAAATTCTATGTTAATGAAATAACCAACAACATGTGCACAGTACCTCATCATCACTCTTGTCTGGTACAAAGTCGCTGCTGCTCCCGTCAGAGAAGTCACTCTCTGAACTCTCACTCGCTACTTCTTTTTTTATTCCTGTAACATATAAGTATTATATGTACTTGGAACACTCAATAAAACATGTATGTAAAATTGCAATTAACAGAATACAGTTAAACTGTTACTTTAATAGTGACGAAAAACAAGTATTTTCATTAAATATACAGAAAAAACTCAGTAAAGGTCAACATAATTTTTTTGTCTGGGAATTTTAAATAAATCAAATTTCACATTAGTAAAAAATGTTTCCTCTTATTATAACAATAATATAAAAGTTTTATGAATTATGCAGCTTGGGTGCTTGTACAACTTCATAGAATTTGAAATGGCAGTATTTGTAAAAACAAACCTTGACCTAAATATTTCGTATATTTTCAATTAAAAGTCTGAAAATTTAACATAGCCTACAATTTGAAATTACAATATTTCTCAGAACTATGTAGGTACCTTGGGGTTTGGAAAAAGGCTCCTTTTATTTTTGGTCTGATTCTCATTAACAAAAACTTGCTATGCTCCATGAATTTTCTTAGCTTTGTATAAAGTATAATCTTAATTATGGAAGTGTTTTAACAAAGCTACCAAAAACAAGACAGCTGATGTGACATTACACATTGTTCAAAGGATTGTAAAATGTTGCGGAAGCAAGATTGGTAAATATCTTAAAAGCGGTGGACTCAAAACTTTTTAAACATTGGAACCTGGCTGAGGTTCAGGAGACAAAACCAAATTGAATGGTTTCAATAAGAAGTCTTTGTTTAGCAATAAACTTTTGTATGAAGCTCATGATTAAACAATGTTAAATGATAACTTTCAGTCAATACACTTAAAAACTTACTCTTTTTCATAATATCTGTGACATGTCTGGGTGTAGCTTCAGTAGCATTTAGCAGATCAGCCTTTGCCTTTATAGGAGTCATTATTGGTGAATTGCTGACAGCTGTCTTGACTATGTTCTTTAGATCATTCTTGGTGTGTCGGGATTTAAACTTGAAAATATCTTGCCCATCAACATCATCATTGGAGAACAAAGCTATAAATAATTTGTTTTTATTACAAAATACGAAAAACAACTAGTTATGCTTTTCTGGAATACACAAAAGCAGCAATATACAACTTCCAGTCAGCAATATACAATTTACTCTTTTGCATTCTGTACCATCTGTACCATCAATGGACATAAAGCCTTCACTCCTTAATATTGTCATATCCTATTAGACTGTTGTGCTGCACCTATACAAATCAGATAAATAACATTGTGTTATGTTATGTGCTGGAGTTTGCATATTTATGAGACTAGCAATTCGGCACAGCTTTGCTCGAGTAGATAGATACACAAATAGAAAAATTAAACATAGCCTAAGTTAGTTGCTGATAGAAAAGCTTTTCATTATTCATTTAAAGGGTTACCTGTAGGTTTTTCTGTACATGATCTTTTAACTTCGTCTTCTTCGGAACTTTCATATTCTAATAGGCTTCTTCTTTTGGTTGGCGTTAGCTCTATGATGTCACCATATTTTTTTGGTTTATTACGAATTCGCGTGCCCCTTTTAGGTGTAACGGCTGAATTTTGTTGAATTTTCTCTGAAAGAACATTCACATTGTTTAGAAAAAAAAACAATGGTTTAAATCTTTAAGCATGTGCCAGATGTATACCATCAACAAATTCCTCTTCAGTTTCTGCAGAAAACCGAATTCGATTTCCGCTAAACATTTCTATATAATTATTCTACTTAAATTTCCTCAATTAATATCTTAGCCGCCAAGTTACAATTTAAACACTGTTGTGACAGTGACATTATCTTTAGCAATATATCAAGTGTTGATTAGCAATATAGAGTAAAAGTATTGGCGGAGAGATATAGAGAAGAAATTTAAATGATCCAGAAGTAAAATATAAAATCTTCTGAAGTGCAATTATTTCGAATTTAATTTTTTTTTGTGATTCTGAATCATTATACAAAATAAACAAATAGTGAGTGCGGCAGCATAAAAAACCATAATCTTTGCTCTGGGTAAATTAATATTGAACATGGAGAAGTATTAATCTTTTATCACTTTTTGTTTTCATTACTATTTTTTTCTTTCTGCCCTTTTCCCACTTTATGTGGGGCTCAGTACGGCTCAGTACGACCATAGTCCGTCCGGCCGTTTGCCTGACGTCAATACTTCTCGGGCATATGTATGAATTATTAGTATATTATGGAAATAATTTACTAATATTTCTTTTAACCATGTCTAAACAATTTTTTTAAATATGGTTCACGTCAATAGTAGAATGGTGGGATTCGAACCCACGACTTATTATATATTAGGTTATTGGCGCTTCGTACTACTTTTATTTACTCTAACTCTAACTGACATAAGATGATGTGTTAGACCACAGAAATGTTTACATACTTCTATTTTACGCCGCACAGATTTCACCGTATCGATCGAAGATAGATGTGTAAACATGTCTTAAAAATAATGGTCCCTTAATGTTTTATTTCTAGTTTTTTTTTAAATAGGGTTCAGCTCGTGGATATGATCTGTCCTGTATATTAAAAAAATTCTTTGTTCTATTTATGTTTACAAAATTCTGAATTGCATTCTTTAAATCTCAGCACCTATTAGTATTTTCTTGAAATAATCAACGTAAGTATAGAATAATTAGTATTTCAATACGCTCGAATCCTGTTTCGTTAATAAGCTCTCGTGGAACATATTATGTAGGAACTTTTTTTAAACGTTAGGTGTCTTTAACGGTTAAGGAAACACGTAAGCTTAAATTATCTCTACCTCACAGCCTCTCTTCGTGCGAGCAACCTCACCTTGATCAACAGCTGTACCATGCCCATACCTGCAATAGCTGTACCATGCCCATACCTGCAATAGCTGTACCATGCCCATACCTGCAATAGCTATACCATGTCCTTACCTGCAATAGCTGTACCATGTCCATACCTGCAATAGCTGTACCGCTGCACTTCATCTCTCATTCTAGGAATCGAATAGATAGAAATGAATTCATATGGGTAAAAACATCTTTTTGCGTATATAAAGAATTTTATTAAGTTAAAATTTGTATGTTTTGCAGCGGATAGAATTTCACAGCAGTAACCTATCTTGAAGAATCTACTAAAATAATCTTAAATAGTTTTTGTTAAATACAGCTTGAAGCTGTTCAAAAGCTTGTATAATATACTAAGGTTGACAACACGCACAAGGCAAGAGCGGTGACTATGAGCTAAACCTATAAAAAGAGCAGAGAAAGGAAATTAGGTCATTGGCAACCTTATCCTGCTAGTAAGTAGAATACCCATTGCCTCTGGTCGGACGGCGACGTTGAATCGTGACAATCGCGAATCGCAAATGCGACCAACGGCCAACGGCCATCCCTAATGCAGACGCGCGTTCCTTAAAACTCGCGTCTGCATCGCTACGAAAAGTCGCACCATGGGCGACCAACATAATGTAAAGGAGGTTGTTGGTAAACAATATATCAAAATAAAATATACAACTTTATATCTTTTCGTTTATTTGCTCAACTTATTGACAATTTCGAAAATCACAGTTAATATTCCTGACAATTGTTTTTGTAACTATCATATTACACGACAACAGTTGCCAGCTATGTAAACGGGAAGTGGGTATAAAATGGTATTTCATAAATATTATAACTTTTATTGGCCACAGTATATTATTACTAATGCTGGGTAATTGTTACATCTAAAACCTTTATTTGAGAACATGAGACAAATGAGAGGCTTTAATAGGAGCAGACAGATGTTCAGTCGACACATGTCCGTATTGTAACATCGACGGATAAGATATCAAAATGAGAAAGTGAGCGAAATATTTAACGATAACTGATCAATTCGACTAGCGCACGTCGCAAAGTAAGAAATATAAGCAAACACCAATCACGAATGTTTTTAAAAAGTATATATACTATTTATACAAATTTTAAATTAAGGCAATTTACAATTCATTGAAAACAAAAAGCATCGTGTGTTACAATAAAACCTTCCCATAGGTTTGTAAGAAAAATCACAATAAGTCATTGGAATAACACCTATAGTTACATTACAATATTAGAATGGTGTCACCGCTGATACCACTTACAATTTAGTACTTAGATATATTATAATGGTGGGATCGTAGCTCCTCTATATACAACACCAACTATTTACCACGCGAGTCGCCTACAACTTCTCCTACAACACGTCACACGGCTCCCTAGACCCGCAGCAGAGGCCTGCCCGAGCTAATCACAAATTATTAAAACAATACTATTATCAATATTAAATGTGATGAAAAAAAAGTGGCGTGGCATCCTTAGATATAGCCAATTATACTGTAATAGGTCGATTAATTTAAAATTATTTGTTTTTTAAACAGAGATCAATTACATTTAATAAATTCTGACCACTTCGGACACGGCATCTGATGCTGAACTGTACACAAGGCCAATGTTGGCGGTGCTTCCGTTGGGCGAAAGCCAACATTCAAGCCTTGTCCGACGACACCTCCAAACTAAGCAATGTGACAACTTTATAGATTTATTGCATTCAGTTACCACGCTACTTTCACATGTGACCAAATGTCCTAATATAAATAGGTCCACCTCTCAACATTAGACATACGGGACCGATAAATATCAACCGCCCTAACAATAATCATATTTTACATCAAACTAGTAATTTTTTTATATATAATGTTAGCCAATAACTATTTGATCATATTCATATTATATTTTGGATCGATTTACAAACAACACGGACTGTTTACAAGAGGATTCCATTGTACTATAGATATCAATAAGTTACATTTAAAAATAACCGTGAGAGAACATTCACGTAAACGACATACGTAAAATATAATTAATTATAAACCAAGCCTAAAACTACAACGCACAAAAAGCGTTCAGCTTCATAACACAATATTTAAAAGCGGTACCATTAAACGACAAAAAAAAAATATTAGGATCGAATATCGCCTTGAGATCAATCATAGTAAATGAAAGGGGTGAATCCCTCTTGGATTCACAACATACGGACAGACCCCGGACAATCTCGGTCACAGTCCCGACGCCCCGAGAAGCCGTCCGGGCCCATAGCTGACCGACCACACACCCACTAAATCCACACGGGCATTCATCTAGCTTTGACCGCGTATGCTGCATTGATAGCGTCTTATCACGCGACTTAACCTGTTTGTGCCGGTATCGTATCGCTCCCACTCCTTGCAACCTCGCCCCTTGCAAACGGTTAAATACTTCAGGAAACTGACACGTAACAAACTATTTCAAACACAAATTGTCATTGTCAAATCTATATCTGCTACGTACACCTTCATGGAGATTTCGACATTTCGATCAGAATTATTAGTTTACTAGCGTATTGAGCGAGAAATATTAGTTGTTTGCATCATAAAATTATAATATTTGGATATTTTGAGTTATACAATATTATATATATCAAATAATAATAAATTTGTATCATCAAATTAAGCAAGTAAGCACCGTGACTTACCAAGAACAAAGTACATTTCTACTTAGTAACCGTGCACCAGGCATTATTGTAATGTACTGACAACTACAATTTGATTGAGAGACGTTAGGTGTATGTATGAAAACTTTTTACAGATAGCAGATATTGGTTTGACAACGATGAAATATTGGTCCGGGTGTCAGCGGTCTGCAGCGATTGCTTCACTAGCACTGTTCACTGTTCGTAACTTCAATCCACATAGAGTCGACGGTTGTCTTTGGTATTGCGCGTACGCGTGTTTGTTGTGTTTACGCCTTACGCTTGCTTGACGCGCGCGCGAGCGTGGTGTGTTGCGTGCTGGCGCCTGCTCAAAGCGCACGAACGTGATGTGTTACGCGCTTACGCCTGCTTGACGCGCACGAGCGTGGTGTGTTGCGCGCTTACGCCTGCTCGAAGCGCGCGAGCGTGTTGTGTTACGCGCTTACGCCAGCTTGACGCGCACGAGCGTGGTGTGTTGCGCGCTTGCGCCTGCTTGAGTCGCGCGTGCTTGTCGTGTTGCACGCTTACGCTTGCTTGACGCGTTTGCGCGGCGGGCCGATGGGCGGTATCTGTTGCTGCTGCGTGGCGAGCGCGCGGAACGCTTCGGCAATGAGGTGCGGGTGCGACGAGATCATGTTCTTCCAGCCCGCCGTGTCCATCACGTCCGTCGCGTGACTCCTGAAATATATCCATCATACACTAAAATATACACATGTACATACAAGGGTAAATAACGAGTTGATAACGGAAACCATGGTTTTACTTTTAAGAGTTCTTTCACTTTCAATGTTACTTTGTTGTTTTATTTATAGAAATTATTTGTATTTCCAAATTTATAGACGATCACTAATAATAATTCCAAAGAACAAATTTAAATACATAAACTGAAAATCTTTACTAATTAATATTATTCATGATAATGAACAGAGACCTGAGTAATAGTATTAAGGCATACCATCTTAAACTTCATCAAAACATCTCCACCATATTTAGTCATCACCATAAAATGATATCCATTTGTGCGCCAACTATTTGGTAAACGTGTCTTGACTCCAGGATTTAGACAGGTGAAGTAAAACAAAGAGCAAAAGAACTGACGTGTTAATGAAGTCGATGGTCTGCGCCTTGAGCTGGTCCGCAGAGTGCAGGTCCGCCAGGATGAGCGTGTCCGCCGCCGTCTCCACCGACAGGCTGAGGCACAGCGCCTCCTCGCACATTACTTTTAATCTGTCCAGCGCGTACTGAAATCAAAATGAACATAGTTAATATCAATTACACTGAAAAATAACTGAAATTGTTTTTAATGCCTACCATTTAGATTCATAGGTTGTGTTTAAAGATGAAAAAAAAAAAAACAAATGAATATTTGCTATAGATAAAAACTAATCTTTGTTGTAATATCCCACTTTACTCAAAATCTAAAAATATTATCATAAAACCATTCGACACTAATAAATACTCATTTACTCATTTCAAAATATCCTATATGTAAATATTATATGCTGTTCTATTATCATAACCATCCAAATTCCGAAAAAAAGGAATTTATAAATATAATTTATTGCAATAAGTATACAAATAAAAACATTTAAATATGCGTACTTTGTCGGCCGCAGCTAATAAGTCGTCTGCCATTTTGTCCAAATTGGGCGCCCGGTCCGTGTAAATGAAGCGCAACATCTCGCGCAGCACTTCGTGGTCCACGTCTGTGATGTCCACTCTATTTCTTTTTCTCTCTTCCATCTCATGTTCGAACATGGCCGCAAAGACAGGACTTCGGGCTGAAATAAATAATACAATTTAAACTTAATTAAAAACGTATAAATTAAATAAAAATAAAATTGTGATAACGCTTTTATTCTTACTAAAAATACTAGTTCATTTTTCTAAATACCGAGCATCTACAAAATACTTTACATCACATCGCTCACTTAAAACCAGATGGGATTGTGGTCAAGCATTACGTTTCATCACCTAAAAAAATTATCGAGGACAATACAACCACATGAGTACTCCATAAAGTAATTCACTTTAAAACATTGTCTTCATTATCGTACAATTAAAAGAGGTTACATTGGCTACTTTGGGCTTTTTGACTTTACCTCTGATAGCGTAGATACTTTAATAAGGTTAAAGGGTTGTTGTATGTTATTGTAGCATGTAAATCATAATAAATAAAATCTAATATTACGAACGAACAATACATAGTTAGTCATCAGTATTTCTTTATCATTCTAGTAACAATAATGAGGGAGATTGACATTTGATGTATTACATTAACCCTTAGACAAAAGAATTAAAAGAATAAGTAAATAATATGATAGTTCATTACAGACCTTACTAAAGAACACTTTACAAACGTCAAGTGATAAACAGTATTTTCACAAATATGGAAAAGTGGAACGTTTGTTGAACGTGTCTGTTTGATCGAGTTAATTTTAGAACGTTAAGCTTAATTTCCACGTACGCTTTAACCCGCTCATGGATCCAGTGTTATCTAGCACGTAGTGCGTAGGTACCTAAAATTAACAATGTGTCAGCGTATTAATAATCGTTACTGCGCACTTCATTTTCCGCAGTGTTACGCTCTGTTTATATCGCTAATATAATAAACAACGTTCAATCGTTTAACATTGTAACCGTTAATTTTCAAATGTTGATTTTTATGACTTATTAGTTACAAACAAAGCTATTTATAATCAGAAACGTTAGTTTATTTCCGTGGTATCCCATTTAAAATCATAACGACAATAAATAATGGTGTTATTAAATTAATAAATTTCGGATGTTATTATTTTATTTTTATTTATTATCAATGCGTTCGCCAGATCACCCCGGTCCAAGTGTCCTGGCACTGACAATAACGACATATACGTATTTGTTATTCCGTTTAATCAAATAAACTAAACGACTAAACATTAGGCTAGACTTTTGTATGTATCTAGAATAAGGTTAGGAAATACATGTCGTAATATAGCATTGTTTCATTTATTTATATGTAACACGTACAATATTTTTAGAAAAATATGTCTCCAATGACTAGGAGAAAGCCGAATCAAAATTGTTAAGGAGGTCGTGCGTCACGACGTGCCAAAAGTATCACACAAGTATATATCTTAGTGGTTAGACCTACACCTGTTATGTCTAAATATTATCGAAGGTATGCTACAATGAATTTTATCTACTTGATAGTCTTCTAATTTTATAGTTTACAAAAATATTAATCTAGTTTTCACCTAACATTAAGCTAGTTGCCAAAAAAAAAAATTTTTTTTATATCACATCATGTCATCGTTATAAGCCAAAAGTCGTCCACCACTAGACGTAGCCCTTGACTCCTCACATCTCATTCAGTTGACTTCCGCAACCCGCGCCCGTCCATCTTATTACAGGTCTATCCTCGCTATTTCGTCCTGTACGTGGTCAACATTTCTAGAAACGTATAATATTTTTACTAAATGTTAAGAAGTTCACCTGCTAATATGGCTTTGTGCGCCTGGAACTCCCTGCCGCCCACAGCGAGCGTGACGTCGGAGAAGCGCTCGTTGTCGAATAACGCTCCGAGATCGTCAGAGAGCCGGCACTCGGGCACCTTGAACTGCACCACGTTGCTCTGGCCGCTGATGTTTATGCTGTCCGCCACCACCGACACCTCGCAGAATATCGTAAGCTTGTCTTCTGGCAGTAGGCCGTTTGCTTCGTCCAGCAGGAAATCTCTGAAAATGAGACACAAAATATATAAATAAATAGTCACTCATACCCCATGGTAGGCACAGATTTCTATTCGGCACTGTCCTGGGACATCTCTCGCACTTCTCAATTCATACATCTACGCATTAATGCTTGTTCGTTTATGGGTACTCTTAATACCTCCTATCTTTATAATCTCACCAATCTGGTCGGTTAAGTTTCGTTTAGGATAACTCCTACCAATAGTACTCACTTTCACAACTTAAAATTTGTCTATAATTGAACAGGATTTATCATCTAATGCTTACACGGCGAGAAACAATCTGCAAATAATGGCGACTGTCGACAAATATTTATGCGACTGTAATAATGACTCTCGATAACAAAGTATCGTCTTTACGATCACAGAGAAGGTGAAAGATTTACTGACACTTAAGAATTATACTAGGTTATTTTGCTAACAAAGACCTGTGTAATAGAATTATACTGGATTATATTGATCATGGTGATACGAGCTAGCCTCGAACAATTAAAAGGCATACATGATACAAGGAATTTCAAGTGTAATTCCGTAGTGGCCGTTCTGGCCGCATAATGTTAAATGCCGATGACATAATTTTATTGTGACATACGAGGAGTGCCGCTCATAGCACCATAGAAGGTACACAGATATTTCCGGCTTTATACAACTGCGGCTGCGTTCGATGGTATTGTTCGAGTCTATTGAATTATTGACGTGAATAAGCAAGCCTTAAGTCAACTATGTGACAAACACTCGAGTGTAATTCAAAAAGAAAACTTGTGTTTTGAAAATAAATAGAATATATTATTAATTGATAAAATAATAAGATAATTTAAAATATACCTACGATTAGTGCACTCCCTAAAAGTAAAAATATTTTATTTTTTATAGTAACCTATATTTATCCCACTACTAGGCTTTAGCCCCTTTCGCTGACGAGACTATCAGGGCATCAATTCGTAATAGGACCTCTTGTGCATGCACAATTGAAAATTGTATGATTATAATATTATTTATTCCTTGCCTAATAATCTTTATAGTCTTATTTATTTTGCTTTATATATTTGATTTTCAAATAATACATTTGGCAAACTAATGGTTCATGACTAAAATAATTGTCATTTATTTTATCCTTTTTTTCACTGAATTTGTGTCCCCACCCCAAAGCTTAATCCCAGGAATCCAGTAATCACCAACACTATTTAAGGTCTAAGATTTGGACCTTGTGGTCTTGTTTTGGAAATAATATTTGTATGCCATATATCACAATTTGCTAAAAACCTGTATGGGCCCGTTACAAATATATGGTGTAAAATCACACTCACCTTCTTATAAACTTTTTGAAGCCCCAATCCTTGCCTTGAACAAATCTGTAGGCGCGCTGCGACTCCATCGCCTTGGTCTCCTCTCGCTTCGCGTTCAAGATCGAGAATTTGAACTTCGCCCGCACTTCGGATTTGTTACACGACACTAACAATAAGTATAGGGATAAATAGTCTTTGCTCTCTTCGTCGAGTCCTTTTGGGTTTACGCGAAGACACCATTTTAATTTGTCACTAGCACCGGCCGAGAAAGTCGATGATTTTAACACTTCACCCATCTCTTCTCTACAGAAACTAAAATTGTTTATTGTCCACATATAACTAAACTTCACCACTTTCACCTGCAACAAAGATATACGTTTGGTTAAATACGTATCTATTAATGCAATGCTATTTTAATATATATAAATATTATTACTATGAATACAATGCTAGAATCTCCCTGTGACTCTATTTTATATTCTTAGAGGTTAGTCCACCTTTAGTTTAGAATAGAAATTGACTTAAAAAAACTATATAATATATGAATTCATAATTACAATACCGCAAGAAATTAACCAATCAATCTAAATCTAAAGATTTCCGGTGGAATTGCAGATGAGGTTTATCAAAGACTTGTTCTGAAGTTAGGTACGACATCATTGGCTTAACCACTAATATCAAGTTATTTAAAGCGTTCTCTAACGAAAGCCATAAGAGTAATATTAGTCATAGTCACAGTACGATATCATTTTTAAACTACTGTGAGCATTTACAATTTGTGGTTTCAGCAAGGTTGGCGATCATAAGTAAAAGTACAGAATGAAAATTAAGGTTAGCCTCCAACCGGCCGGACGCAGGAAGCGCGTAAATAATGCTGGGAGGTTTAAGCTTATTGCGTAAAACAAAAGCTTTACGAAATACAGTCAGATTTTAAAACTTATCTTATCCAAAACATTAAAATACAATCATATTAAAACCTAGCAACCTACGCTTCCAGCAAATTATTTAAAGCCTTCCACGGAAGACGGCAGGCACGTGTTAACGTTAAATTTATGACTAATATTTTTTTAATCAGTTCATGATCCAAGGCCAGCTTTATTGTACAGATATACGTATATCGACAACGTAAGACTGAATAATATGTTATGCAAATATCGTCCTTGCAGCTCGACTATCAGTTTGTTATCCTTTAGATGTCTCGTGCTGCGCCGTAGCTGTGCCAAAATAGTACATCACAGTGAAGTAGTAAACATGACAATTTGTATTTCACACGACAAGAGTCTTTTAAAATTATGTACAATGATCTATTTCGTATAGGCTCCATATAAGTACAACGATAGTAAAATGCGTAATTGCTACGTATTTCGTTAGTATTATAAGTGGCGTGGAAGCAATCATGTACACACAGTTCAGGTATATCGGCGTGGCATAAAGAGAGGCTATCGCGGCGTAGGTAGATGGGCGCTTGGGCCGACAGGGGTCATGAGGAGTAGTGGTAGCATCGTCCGCTGGTCGTTGCCCCCGACCGTTGCTTGGCTTGCGGGCTACGGGCTTGCGGTGCTGCTGGGGTCTTCGCCCGGTCACCGACCCGCCGCAAGGCCGACCGCATCATCCCCGCACGTTTATGGACGCACCTTACAGATAACGCTTGCGAATTCCAAACCTTCGTACCAACTAGATGCGTGACTAATAATTCCATTCGAATATTTAAACCACTCCGTTCGCAGAGCGCCAATTGAAACTGAGTACTAAAATTGTCACAATTGCACGATCGTTTGTCTGTGTCTGAGTATTGAGTGATCTTTGATCCTCAGTCAAGGTTGACGTATAAGCAAAAAGAAAAAAATATTTGCTTTTCTAATTTACAATTTACGACCGTCTACGTCTACATTTTAAACTTATTATCTATACGAATTCCTCATTGCCCATACGTGATAGGCATAAGTGAATTTTGTATTGAGTTAGAGGGAAGGTGGAAAGTGTCAAGCACGTTAAATATAAATGGACCCTTTGGTCCAGAAAAATGCTGCAATGCATTTATTATGGCTGTGAAGATTGAGCTCTGCACTTTAAGCGTGCATTTAAAACGTAAACATTGGTGAACTAATCGATTATTTATTTCTTATTAATCTGCTGGCGTCAAATGTGACTTTGTATTTAAAAATAAAAAAAAATGTTTGTTTCAGAATATCTAGTAGATATATATAATAGTAGTAGAGACACCTCATCAAATAAAAATCCAAGTATAATAGTGACGGTGGTCGTAAAAATCCATTCGTTTCATATTGTGTAGATGCTTGTGGAACGCAACGATAAAAGTTATATCGATAAATGTTAATGAGCGTGCAACTGGCGTCAGCAAGAAGTCTAATGCTGACGCAAAACAGTGCAACGTGGATTATATCCACAACAAAGACACGTGGAGCGACCAGTCTCAGCTGGTCCACGTGCGCTGACCACATTCCCGCATTACAAGGCACCTACAAGGAATTGTTTGTTAGCATTGCGCAATCACTTTAACGCTTATTCATTTCTAATCGAGACGAGGCAGTTCCCGTTCCTTTGGTTCTTATATTGCTTTTTAATTTAAATAAAAGTTCATACCACCTCTCATCACCTGTCGCGTTGTCGTTTAGAAACGCTTCGGTTTTACATGTCAAGTCTAGTTCTAACCGCTTTAGGCGTGAAGCTTACGTCTTTTTAATGCGTCAATAATTGTAATAAAGTAACATTCACTTCTTTCAGAACTGCTAACGACACATTAAAATCGGAAACCTGAGCCGGGGAGCCGAGGCCTCAATAACCACCGCGCGACCGCGTCGCCGCCTCCAACTCAAACTTTACCGTTAATGTTAGCGAGCTAAATAGATTTTTTTTGGGCAAAAAGTACACAAAAATGGTAATACCCGGTCGACGGCTTAGTCGTTCAACGGTCGGTCTGATTTTTCGAGCGTACATCAGGAAACAAATGTTGAACAGTTGAACGCAATAATAAACAATTCGGCCTCGACGAAACAACCGGTCGCAGTGTACGCGAATTTCATCGTAGTGATTGCAAGTACGCGTATCACTAGACCTCTACCTATATTACACTTTCAAAGAAAAAAACGAAAGAAAAACATAAGTAATGGATTGTCCATTACTAGTCCATTACATAGCATAAATAGAAATGTTCCTCTTGGTTTGCATTATCCTAACCCGCGATATGTGTTATAATATATAGCGTGTACTAATTTAATCAGAAGATCATCATCCTACACATAAAATATATATAAATAACTTGGAAATAAACGTTCGATAGACACTTCAATAATTCTAACATGTTAAATAGCATATATTAACGGAGGTGCTTATGTGCCAATGTATATATGCACGATCAATACTAGCATATCGACAGTTGGCAATGTCAGAAAACATAAAACGGCGCGCGATGTCGCCTTGCGACGCCGCCGGTCGCGTCACGTCACTCGCCCACCGCAAATACAGCGCCAACGAGGCTCACCTTCTAGCGTTTGAACAACAAACACGTATTATGTACGTCAGCCACTTCCTCGTTGATATTCATATTAGCACAATCAGCGAGTTTATTTCAAGTTCAACGATAACGGCCGCCGCAAACGGTATAATCATTTCGCCGCTCTCGACCGTACCAGTTGTGATACATACGGCTAAATAATCGCCAACTTTAATAATTCTGATCTACCAAGACAAAACTTTATTTCAAACTACACAGGTCTTTTTTCCCTTCTATGTGAGTGATATAATAGTAACGTATAATCCAATTGTTATGTATTAATTTACATTTGGCGTTAATACAAGTATGAGAAACATAACATGAGAAAGTATTTTGCATTGCATTGAATGCATTGGAGCTTAAGGCTCAAATGAACATATGATAATATTGTAGATGGCTGTTTGACAAATACAAAATTAATCAAATTTTTAGTAGTAGAGTGGGGCCGCAGCTAAAGACGATAGGAGGTCGCCGTGATCAATACTTACAAGACGAAGCGTCGAGGTTTACGATCGCTTAAAATTGATGAAGCTGTTTGGTTGTCAATGCAAAGCCGCTTCGAGGTCAAGGATGATAGTTTTATTAATTTCGTACGCTTTATAAAGGAAATGTCCGGTACATTAATCAGCAATGGAAGGTCATTGTCGGTTTATTTTTAATAGATCACGATAACAAATATGTTACCATAGCATTTCCTTCTTCATCATAGTGGACGGGTTGTTACCTCTATAGAATTACATGGGCTTTCCTCCTCCTTCTTCATTCTTTCGAAAGTATACCTACCATTGCCGCGGTACTTTTTCATGCTATAGCGAATTTCCTTATTTAATATGCTTTTTATCATAAAATTTAATTAACCTTCCTGGATAATATCGTATAAAAGGCGACCAATGTCAAAAAGACACCAATGTTTTAATTCTATTCATATTCTTTTGTTGACATTAAATTTATATTTCTGAAGCATACAACTATAAAGTTTCAATAATGAACCGTGTTTAATATTTTTGTGTTACATTAAATACGAGATTTACCAAATCATTTTTATATTTGAATCAACGTCCATTCCGAGCCATTTTATGAAAGTGTATGATTTAATTTGGCAAGTTAAGTTGTCGAGTGTTTCAATGGCAGGTGTGTCACTACTTAGTAATTTATATTCAATATCTATAGCTGGTGCAAACGAATTCTAGTATGTGGACAGCATATGCACAATATGTTTCCTTAAAACAACCTCTTTTTGTTGCTCGGCTACGTGTTTTCTTCCGAACCTCTTTCAACTTCTATTTAAGTTTACTCATCTACAGCAATAATGCACACCGGAGTCACTTAGTCATATAGTTTTACCTTAACATATAACAGTAAGGTCAACACGTGCGCATGCTAAAATGCACGAAGACAAGAATTACAGATTGAGGTTGTTCTTAATGACAATTGTAACAATTTATAAATATGTATGTTTGAGTACTTATAATACATTATGTTGAACTAGTCTCTTGTCGCACTGATGATCGCCAACCTTTGTCGGAACATTTGCCTTTCAGGTGTGCAGTTCATAGTCATCACCAGGTAACTTGTAAGTCAGAAATAGTCTTTCAGGTCCTCCCAAAGTGGATTGGCATAATTTACAAGTTTTCGTAATATTTGTCCGAGGGGTTGTCTTCCACTCACGTCTAGGTTATGGATGTGAGCTTTTGAACTTACAACTGAAATATCGTTTCTTTTCGGCGATCAAAAACGTATATATTTACCGATGCACCAGGACGTCTTTTTAACTATTTTTCTATCAAATACAGAACATTACCATTGCGTACTATTATATATGTATAGTGCATAATATCCTTAGTAATTGTAGCGTTGCGTAATATAACACTATTTCATTAACATAGTAAATAATGTAATAATAGTAACACTTGAAATCCTAGAAAAATATACTTGGTAATTTGTTGTAATCGTTCTAATTGGCAAGTTTCTAGTCGTTGGCTCCAGAATGTTCTGGACGACGACACGTTGTAGTTACCCGCCGCGTGGGCGTGTGGGGTGAGTGATCGTACCTGTGTAAAGCACCAGTTCTCGGCGACGGGCGTGTTGCCGTCGTGCAGCGGGCTGGGCACGCGGCTCACCGCCATGCCGCCGGCGCCGTTGGACGTGACGCGCGCCGACTGCGGAGCGGCCGCGCCCCCCGAGCCCGCGCCGCCGCACTCACTGCCCGACCCGAGCCTGCAACACGCGCACACACAATGCTGTTCATACCTCGACACGATACCATCAACCGTACAATCATGTACGTAAAGAAAAAGTATTACCAACTAACGAGTACTAGGAAACTTGGAGTACTAGGCAAAGAACGGCTTTCCATTTTGCGCGCTCCTCGATCACCTCTTTTATCTATTCTACATCTTTAAATCTACGCAAACATGCTCCTCGATTATAGATAAACATAATACTGCCCTAAGTCACATTAATATTGTTTTTTTATTGGTAATTTAGACCAGTACTCATTTCATTATACATACGTATAATCAGAAGTATGATAACATCACTAGTTCCATTCTCTAGGTTTAATATTCCGACATGATGCGAACAAGCCATTTAGCATGAATGATGTCCAACTCCCAGAGCTGCAATTATTTTATCAATTTACATGAAAGCACCGACGCCTACAATAGATGGACGACCTAGATTGTACGCCACAAATATTTTAGTTTATAAATATGTCAATAAATTCTGTATGGCTTCGTAATCCTTCAAACATCGCAGTGAAATTGGTCCAGCAAGTATAGAAACGTGCAGACTTATTTAAAGTAAACGAGCAACCCTGTAGCTAATATCTTGCAAATTCACATGGAATTGAATGCAAGGCGAAAATGTAGCAATATCGCAACACGCCAATATTCAATCGCAGTTTCGCATCCCAAAAACTGGGACGAGAGCACAATTTTCGTTCCAGTTACGCGCGCCCATTCACGAACAATGACGGTCCGTCGAGAGAAGAGATTTAACGTTATTTAAAAGTGATCTTTTCTCGGTTTTGGGTTTTGGTGTCGTCGAATGTCGACAGACGG